>VJMH01006953.1:0-20134 GCA_009835185.1 Aphanomyces stellatus | reverse complement strand
GGGCCTCACAACTGCGACTACTGCCCACGTCCCGCCGAGAGGATTCAGACCAGTGGACCTGAGCGACGACCTCCGAGCGACCTTCTTCTCGGCCATCTCGACCGACACCAAGTACGGGAACGCGGGCGATCCCTTCGTCTGCGTGACCAAGATTGACCACGTCTACCAGCAGATCATCAAGGAAGCCTATAAATTCCTTGTCCAAGGGTGTGCCGTGGAGGCGGCCGCGGACTCCTACGATGGCTGCGATTGTGGCGACCGCGCCATCGGCAAGTACAGCATTCTCATGTTTGGGGAAAGCTGGGCCAACGCGTTCAAAATTGTGCCCGTGGCACCTGCGGGGCGAACCTACGGCGAATTGTAAACCATTTAAGCTCTTTCTTGTGTTCTATTCCAGTGGGAAATGAACATCGACCTCGCAAGGGATGCCAGATCCAAAAGGGATTCCACCGCGTTCACCTCGTCGATGGCACGGCAGTGTTGTGCATCATCTCCTCCGATTGGGAAGCCCGTGTGTGTTCTTTGTGTCGAGGTCAGATTTGAAAGCCAGCCACCAGTGGGGCAACGATCACTCGTCACTCTGTCTTCGTGTGCGTCGGGTGCCCAATGCCAGCGTGGTTCCTTCATCATGTCCAACAACATTGGCATGATTGACACATGCCCCGCAACTGCTGCAAAGTGCGGGTGAAGATTATTTTCGAGCATCGGACGGATGCTTTTTGAGCCAAATATGGTTTTCGAGCGCATTATCTCAGATGAGTACATATCTGTGTGGGCAATATTATCAAACGTTGTATGTATCAAGGCACTGACACGGTCGAGTGCTGCCAGATAAAAAGTCAGCACGCCTCGTCTGGGAAGCGGCACGGCGCAAGCGCCTACCTGCCGCTTTTTCCGATGAGAATAATCAACCTCCTTTTTCATGGAAAGACTGGGGCTCACTCCTCGCCAAGGCACCGCCTGCACAAAATTATACACCCGACCTCCGCTACGCTTCGGTGGGCGCAATTTTGTGGGCGAATGCTCTGTCGTCGCTCGCAACGTGTAATGTTGCTATATTTCCCTTGTCACCGAACACATATTTCGATGGTACTCATATAGGCGAATGGTTTTTCCATTTTGGTGAAAAGCATCCGTAAGTAGCTCGAAAATACAAGTAATTTTTTCTTGCCAAGTGCCTGGTGGCGGCGACGCGACCTTTTGTGTCTTTGGTATGTCCACCGATCGCCGAAACATATCAATACCCACAAGGCAATGTGCCGTGATTCAATGGACTGAGTGAGAAAGGGTTCTTCTTTGAGGTGGATAGTATTTGCCATTTCGGGCGTCATGCTCGACACTGCCAACACTCAGGGATTTCATGTACCAGCGATGACCAAAGAGTCAGCGACGGATGGGCTGGGGCTCTTGACGTCGCTGGAAGGGGTCATGTGGGAGCCAAATACCGACATGGGGCATAGTACCTACACAAGACCCACAACAAATTGATGTCTTTTAAGACATCAAAAAGTGCTTTAAAAAGCTCTTTCAACCCACTGGAACGTGCCGAGACCGACGGCGGCCATCTCGTTTCGAATGGCCACAACAAGTCTGTCCATTTGGTCAAATCGAGCAGCAACGACGGGTGAAGTCGTGCGACAGAACCCATTGTCATAATGCTTTGACTTGTGATAGTTTGTTCATGGGACAGTCCTTCGCGACATCGTCGCCGAGTGCATGGCCACCGCCAGTGTGTCCTCTACACGTGGCAGCGTGGCGAGCAACCACGTTTTGAGACATGTGTCATCTCGTTTCAAAACTACCTCTGAAACTCGATGGTGCTATAAATCTGGCGTGCATTGTATGTGATCATAACAATGGATTTGAAAAAACAAACCAAGAGGCACAGATACGTGAAGTCGATGCTGCTGGCGGCGCTCTGCCTCGCGACGGCTTCCTCTGCCCCTGTGCGTGTGGGTGGCTACACAGAAACGGTTCTCAGCGCCGATCTCAAGGCCACCTTCTTCTCGGCCGTCTCGAGCGCTACCTTGTCCTCGAATGCAAACGATGCGTGAGGATGGGGCGGTGGGGCCACAGCTCTCGCAGGGTCCCGTCGGCGGCGTCGCAGTCAGCTTGGGATGTCGAGATGGCCACAGATTCGTAATGCACACCCCGTGCCATGCCATAGTAGTACGTCAATTCGTTGGTGGGTGTGAGTTGGCTCAGCGCGTCAAACGTTTCGCTCGACATGGTCCAATGGTCGACGACTGACTGAAAGAAAAACCTATCCGACCCAGTCGTGAATGCTCGAATGGATGAGGACGAACATGAAGGTGAGGGATTTGGGCAAACTGAGGCCCGAGATACGCGTCGCACCCGAGGGGCGCCTTGAGAGTCAATCAAATATATCCTGATGTATGTCGTACAGAACCGTGATGTTGGTGCAGTTGACCCCGACAAGCGCTAACTGCGTGTTGAGTCCCCTACGCTCTAGGTGAGCGATATTACCTACGTGCTGCGGTCGTACAAGTATTTGACTGTGGGTGGGACGTTGTGAGGTAAATCGATCGAGCCCCTGCTGAGATGTACCTATATGTATCGTCAGAGCCACGCGTTTGGTCAACCTCGCATACAAACTCCGAACGGTGCTTGGGATACTTGGGCTAAAGGATGGCACACCACTAGTGACATGCGACCTGCGCTGCAACGTGACGAGTTTGGTGACGGGCATTTGGTCCTGACATTGACGAGTGCGAGCGGGGCCAGGAAAACTTGGCGGGGATGTCCATGTTGTTATACCCCTCGAAGCTCCTGACGTTAGAGTCGTCAACCAAAGACATGACGAACATATCAAATCGTAGACAGTGGTGGGGAAGACAGCCATTGTGAGGTTAAGATTTGAACCACTATCAGAATCTGCCTTGAAATCCCTTTGCAGTCAGTCAACACCGCCCAGCAGTGGGGTATACTCACACACCAACGTTGTCTCGTCGAAAATGAATGTCGGAGTAGTCGGCGACATAATCGACTCGGTCCTTCGTCCATGTTGTCGCAAATCACGTCGAGATGACGAAGCACGCGCCGAAGGTCGAATTCGCGGGGCAGAATGCCTTGTCTGCGATCATGATGCTCTGGCCAGGACGAACGAGGGAAGTGTAGGGACAGTCCTTCGCCGTGGTAACGGACGCTGCCGCCCCCAAGGCCGACAACCGCGTCATTCTTCTCTTGTGAATGGGACGGATTCGATGATGGAGCATTTGAGACATGCATCGGTTGACATTTTCGCGCAAATTGATTTGGCCAATAACTACCTCTGCAAATCGATGAAGCAGGAATATTTACTCTGGCAGGTCTGAGTCGAACCAGAGCGATCATGGATCCAAAAGCAAAAAGCAAACGGAGACCAAGATGCGCGGATACATGACGTCGATGCTGGTGGCGGCGCTCTGCCTCGCGACGACTGCCTCTGCACATCAGCGCACGGGGGGATACTCTGAAACGGATCTTGACACTGATCTCAAGGCCACCTTCTTCTCTGCCGTCTCGAACCCTGCGTTGTACTCGAACGCGAACGACTCGGCCGTGTGCGTGACCAAGTTTGGCAAGGTATACCAACAGGTCGTTTCAGGCACCAACTACAAATTCCATGTCCTCGGGTGTGCCGTGGACGCGGCCGCGAACGCCAACGACGGCTGCGACTGCGGCACCCGCGCGATCGGCAAATATGACATTGTCGTGTACATTCAGAGCTGGACCAACACAGTTCAGGTGACGTCCGTGACCCCCAAGCAACCCCACCACGAGTTGTAAACGTAACGCACAACCTTGATGCAAGGTGGGCAGATGCATGCTCTTTGTCAACCCTCAACCACGATATAACACGATCGGATGTCAAAACATGTTGGGATTGCATTATATATGGGGATCTGACGCCGCGTGGTGCGACTCTACTATCAACTTCGCAAGGCGTATGTCTTGAAACGCAATCAGTTTACAGTACTTCGCTAGAGAGAGACGATCAACAACGATAAGAAATGGCATATGACGTACTAAGCAGGGCCTCCGCCACCTTCGGGGACGGTCCAGTTGATGTACTCCTTTGGCATCTTGATGGAGCAGCACTTGCAATGCACGCAGTTTTGCGCGTTGATGACCAATTGGGGCACACCGTTTGCACCTAATGGATGCGTCAAATCACCCGCGGACGAGCTCACACACTGACCGTCTTCGCTGCCGTCCGTGTATTCGTACACGCGGGCAGGGCAAAAGCGTTGTTCTGGGCCGGCGTAGACGGGGAAGGATTCCTTGGCCGCGACGTCTTCATGACCGGGCTTGATGCGCAAGTGGGCCGGTTGGTCGACGTGGTTGGTGCCGCTGCGTTGCAAGTTGGAGAGCAAGTCAAAGGTCAAGACGCCGTCGGGCTTGGGGTAGTCGATGGGCTTAAAGTCCTTGGCGGGTTTGGTCTTGGCCGAGTCGGGTTTGTCGTTGGGCAGCGTCCACGGCTCGTGGCCGTTCAAGAGGAAGGCGCTCAGACCAGAGTAGAGCACGCCGGGAAGGGCACCCCAGTGGAACGACTGATGCGTGTTGCGCACCTTCTTGAGTTCTTGGTAGACCCACGACGCTTCGATCGACGTTTCGTAGCTACAATGTCAAGTGAGATCAAGTGATGCATGGGTTTGGCTACCTCGACACGTCCACGACAGGCTCCGAGTCTTCGATCGCGCCGGTGGTCGCGACGGGTTCCAATCCGCTCGAGGTCAACGCTTCATAGGCGGCTTCGGCGGCCAACATGCCAGACTTCATGGCCGTGTGCGTGCCCTTGATCTTGATGCTGTTCAAGAAACCAGCCGAGCACCCGATGAGGGCACCGCCCGGGAAGGTCAACTTGGGGATAGCGTGGTAGCCACCCTAGGCCGCGATGAGTATCTCTCTTTCGGTTGACTCGGTACCTCGTTCAAGCAGCGCGCACCGTACGCGACACATTCCCCGCCTTCCAAGTGCTTGGCGATTTCCGGGTGCGTCTTGAAGCGCTGGAATTCCTCGTACCTACACCCGACATTCGTCACATGACCCAAGAATCGGCCACGCACGGGTTCAAGTATGGGTTTTCATAGTCCAAACCGACGACGATCCCGATTTGCACCAAGTCGTCTTCCATGTGGTACAAAAACGACCCGCCAAATGTCTTTTCAAAGAGCGATTCTTGGAGTGGCCACCCAAGCGTGTGTTGAACCAACCTATCGAGAGTGTGTCAAAAGCGAGTAGGAGAATTCGTCGCACCCCGCTTTGTGCTTGTCCTTGGGAATGCGCCACACTTCCTTGATGCCGAGGCCGTACGTTTGCGGCTGCGCGTCCTTGCGCAAATCAAATTTGCCCATGATTTCTTCACTGCACGAGCCGCGGCAGCCTTCGCCAAACAACGTCACGCGGCCACGCAATTCCATGCCGCGCGCAAAGGTTTCCTTGGGTGTGCCGTCTTTGTTGATGCCCATGTCGCGCGTCGCGATACCACGAACAGCGCCATCGTCGCGGTACAACACTTCGGACGCCGAGAAACCGGGGTAAATTTCCACGCCGAGTTCTTCGGCTTGGGCACCGAGCCACCGTGTCAATTGACCCAAACTGATGATGTAGTTGCCTTCGTTGTGCTACGGCCAGTTGTCGTTGACGAAACACCGGAATGATGACGAGATCGCAAACCTGTTGGGGCGGGAGCAAGAAATGCGGCAAATGGAACGAGCCAGTCTTGGAGAGAACGTGAAAGCTGTCGTGGGTCACGGGTGTGTTCAAAGGCGCGCCCTTTTCCTTCCAGTCCGGGATCAATTCGTTCAACGCGCGGGGTTCAAAGACGTTGCCTGTCGTCGGACACATGAGATACATCGATTCAATGGCGTGCCGGCGCGTACCAGAGATGATGTGAGAGCCGACTTCCGCACCCTTTTCGACGATGCAGACCGACAAGTCGGTGCCTTTCTCGAGGCTGAGCTGCTTGAGGCGGATCGCGGCCGACAAGCTCGCGGGACCGGCGCCAACCAAGAGGACGTCGTAGTCCATACCCTCACGAGGAGCCGAGAACACATCGTCGCTGAAGTAGCGAGGACGGAGAGACGCGGCGGCACGGGAAGCCGACGAGCGGCGGAGGACGTTCGACCCAAAGGCACGCAGCATCTTGGCAGAAAATCTAAAACTGAGCGGCGGAGGAGGAAGAAGATCCGTCAACAGTTTCGTGTGGCGTGTGGTGTGGCGATGCGAACTTCGTAGCTCATAGTGGGTTGAAGTTTGGCGGTTTAGCGGTGGTAAATTCGAAGTTCGAAGAAACAAATGTACTTGAAATTTGTAGGAAGTGAGACGGCTGTTGACGTCAATACAAGTAGTACTACTGCGGAGTATTCGGTTTTAGCCTACTTAGTAAGCCATCCCTAGTATTCCTAATTTGGATAGTATGACTAATTCCGTCGACTCGAATACATAGTCAACTCAAGTTGCCTATTTAGTCATACTACGTAATGTATAGTATGACTACATCGTCAAAGATAAATTTTGGAATCTTTGCAGAATTTCCACCGAAAAACCATTCGCCAAGCTCAGCGCCCAGCTCGTCTCGTCGGCGGAAAGCGCGCGGCTGGCCGTCATGAACAACAATGCCGAGCATGACTCCAGGAGTCCAACTGCAGAGGACCCGGCGCGCGACTCGACGGCGACGTCAGTGTTTCTCTCCGCCGCGGGTGCCTTGGACGAATGGTCGAATCAATCGGCGGAGCTCAAGGCTGTCGCTGTCCGTTACTTTCACACACGCTTTCTTCATGCGATGGGCGGCGCGGCGACGACTGGAATATCCTTCCCGCGGCAATGGTTCACCAAAGTCGAGAAGAACAAAGAACGCTTGGACTTTCCCGCGTTTCTTCGACTCTTTCCAAACCTGCAACGTCTCGCGCACGGTTCCGCGCAAGCGTGCTGGAAGGCATTCCAGCCCGGTGACATTCATGCATGTCTCCGCGCCTTGTCCATGCGATGCACGAGTCCGCACGAATTTATTTTCGATTGGTTCTCGACCTCCACGTCCTTTGGCATGTTGAAGCGAAAGGACATCCTCTCGAAGAAGGACGTGAAGGCGCTCGTGGACGCCTTGGGCCCCCGAGACGAGATTCCGCACGAGTCGATGAGCCTTGACGACTTCAAAGTATTTTTCACGACGGCCGCGCTTGCGCCGCTGTTGTCCATCTTTGACATCTTCCCGTCGCCGTACGACGAAATGACATTGATCCAAGCTTGTCCCCCAACCGCTGCCACCACCGACGGGTTCATGGTCTCTGCAAATTGGTTTTCCCACTGGACGGCGTACACAACCCACAAAGTTATCACACGGCCTCCATCCGTTTACAACTTGGACTTGATGGACGCGCAGGGTCAACTCAAGCCAACTCTGCAGCACCACGTCGATTACGAAGTCGTCTCAACTGCATCCTGGACGGCCTTGATGGAGCTCTACGGCGGCGGGCCCGCGATTTCATACAGCCCCAACGCGGGAGCGACATGGACGCTGCATGTCTACTTGGCCGAGCGCGATGGGCGCCCCAGTGTCCAGCACCGCCTCGTCCACGTGCGGCCGCCCGTTCCCATGGACGACTTGGTACTCTCGCTGGGAAAGCTCTTTGACGTGGATGCTGCCGCCTCGACGATGCGTCTCTGGCACCGCGCCGCCTCGGACCTCGACTGGACGCTCTGGCGCGACGAAATATACGACGGTCCGCTCCTCCCGCAAGTGCTCTTGGAGCAGCAGACCCCCAACGCCGAGTGGCCGCGGACGCTGTACAAAGCCACGCGGGACTTCCGGCCGCTCAAAATCGGCGACGCGGTCGACGCGTACGACTGCGAGCGCGTGTGGCGTTGCGGCATTGTCCAGCGCGTGAGCACGCTCGAGACGCACCGCGTGTGCATTCACTTTACGGGCTTTTCGTCGATCTACGACGAATGGATCCACCAAGACTCGGGCAAGATCCAGCCGCGCGGGAGTCGAACAAACCCGGCCAAGTACAGTTCTCACTGGAACCACCACTCGTTGGTGCAACTCAACCCTGGCTTTCTTGGCGCCGTGGGGTTGCTCAACCTTGGCAACACGTGCTTTCTCAACTGCGCGCTCCAGTGCCTCTCGGCCACGGCGATCTGGCGGCCGTACTTTCTCCAGAAGCTCTTTGCCAAGGACATCAACCGCCACAACAAGCTCGGGACGAAAGGCAAGACCGTCCACGCGTTTGCAGCCATCTTGGGTAGCATCTGGTCGCCCAAGAACACGTGCACGACCGTGGTCACGCCGCACGATTTCCGCAAAGTCTTTTCCAAGTGCAAGCCGCAGTTTGACGGATTTGACCAGCACGACGGCCACGAATACATTGCGTCGCTGCTCGATGCGATCCACGAAGACTTGAACCAACCGCATGTCGTCACGTCGACATCGCCGTCGTCGTCGTCGGCCACCCACGACGGCCCGGCGGCGCACGCAGCGTGGCATGCCCATGTCAATCGCAACCAATCGATCGTCGTCGATGTCTTTCACGGTCTCTTGCGCAGCCAAACCACGTGCAACGACTGCGCGCACCGCCGCGTCCAGTTTGAGCCGTGCCTCTTTTTGAGCTTGCCCATCGCGCAGCTCAACGTCCGCACGGTCTTGCGTGTGTGGATGCACCGCCTCGACGCCGCGCCCCAACTGTGCGAGATCGCGCTCCGCAGCACCGAAGGGAACGCCAAGATGGTGCTGGACGCGCTCGCGATCCAAACCAACATCCGCCCCGACCGGCTTCGCCTCATTCATGTCCAGAACCACCGCTTTGCGCGACTTCTCCCCGTGGACACGCTCATTTGCGATTTTGAAACCGCAATTCTCTGTTGCTTTGAGCGCAAGTACAACAGCGCCCATTCGATCGTCGACATCCAAGTGCTCCACCGCGACGCCACGACGCAGCAGCCGCTCGGACTGCCATTTGTGCTCTCGCTCGACTCAGACGCGACGTGCGTCGACCTACTCAACTACCTCGATGTCCAGCTTCGCTACTACTTGACGTTTCCATCTGCTGCGTATGTTGTCCGGGCCATGCACCTGCAGGAAGTGGGGAACGCCGTCGGCACTGCCATCCCAACCACGGACGCGGCGCTCTTGTCGCATTTTATGCCGCCGCAGGTGCTCGTGGTGGAATGGGCCTCGGACGAGTACATCCGACAAAACGACGGCATCCAGCGGATGCTTACGCCCCCGTCGCGGCCTGTGGTCACGCTCGAAATGTGCTTGGAGAACTTTATGAAGAAGGAGGAGATTGCCGACGACTGCTGGAAGTGCGAAGCATGCCACGCGGCGCACGGCGGTTCAAGGCAAATGGACATCTGGAAGGCCCCCGACGTCGTCATGGTGCACCTCAAGCGGTTCCACTACTCGACCGTCCAACACAACAAGGTTCAGGAGCTTGTGCACTTTCCATTGGATGGATTGAACCTCCGGCCGTATATTGGCGCGCCCGTGGACGACCCCAACGCCTGTCTCTACGACTTGTACGCTGTCGTGAACCACACGGGCGGCCTCAGCGAAGGCCACTACACTGCCTATACTCGATATGACCTCCCCTCGCCAAAGACTACGTTGCATCCTGGCGTCCTCCCGCCGTCGCATGTCTGGCTCAACTTTGACGACGAGATCGTCGCGGAGATTCCACCGCAGAATGTCGCGACAAATGCCGCGTACGTCCTCTTTTACCGCCGCCGCGCCGCCCTGTCCAGCACCACGATCCTGCGCGTTATTTAGCCCCTTATTATTGCATTGTTCGTACCCTAATTCACACCTGAGCTCGATCCGCATCCGGATAATTGGGACGGCCAATGGCGTCCGCAAAAGGCCGCGCGTGGAATTCATCTGTCGTCATTTGTTCTCAAGAGCGATGGACGGCGCAGTGCCTCACGAGCGGGCGATGCAGCATGTGCTCGGCTTTGTTCATCGCGATGCTTGCAACAATAACAAGCTCGGTTAGCTACCTGCACAACAAGACGTCACCATACGACGGTTCACCTTCAATACACACACAACCACCACACATCAAATGCTCCGAATATAATATGTTTTTGTCATGACGATATCGAATAAATTATTTGGCAGCACTCAACAAAGAATAAATTATCCAAATTGTTTTATATATTTTGTGCATTTGACACACAATGAAAATTTTCCAGCGCGCTGCATGACATCACAGACAGCATGAATTTCCAGAAGCTGCTCGTTAATGTGCAAACACATTGTCGCTTCAAAGTTGTGCTGAAGAAGATTCCCACACCTGTCGGCTTGCGCCGACTTGACCAAAGCGAAATATCACAGATGTTTGACGAAATCGACTGTCCATGTGCACGGCGGCCACCACTGAGGCTTGCGATCACGGACCAAAGCGATATACATCTATTGTGAGTCGTCAATGTTTGCAACCCCCGCGATGGCAATGTGAGATGTCTGGATTGTGATGGTGGGGATATTGAAAATAATTCTCGTAAAATGAATAAGTAATAATTCTGAGCCAATCGGTTTTTAAATAATTTTCGATGCCAAAATAAATACTTCGAAGTATATTTTACAATGAAATCATTTATTCGAGGAGTCTGCCACACATGCAACACCATTTGGAGTTAGTGGATATAGGATGCATGCATACTCTTCAGGTTCACATTATACATGGACACAAGATTGCAACATTGTCTTTCCTCCCTGGAAATGAGGACACTTGGGCATCAAACATGCATATGGGGCGGTGGCGGACGCCGCTGGCCTTCGTTGGATGCTGCTTCTCTTGGGTGAATGTCGATGGGTTGAAGTACGACTGGCATATGATTGGCTGACCAGATGAGGTGTTATCCGGATAATCAGTCAACCATGGCGAGAATACCTGAAAACGCACATTGCATTGCAACTGGACCTCTGCTCGACAGTCGCGACAAACATGGAGACGGAGAAGACGGTGATCATCACCGCGGCAGCCCTCTTCATCGTCATGGTGTTCCTCATCTATGGCTTCATTCGGTTCGTCCTCGCGAGTAATCCCCGTCTCGGCGCACGCCTCGACACCAACTTTTACCGTGGGGGCCAACTGCCCCTCCTCGACAACGAGTACGTCTCCACCATAAAGTTCCTTCTTCCCACGCAAATGACGCTAGCTTTGTCGGCGCGCTCTACGGCCTCAACCGCAACGACGTCGAATTTCTGTACGATCCCTCGTCATTGTGTTTGAGAGAATGAGAATCTCCTAGATATGCCGATGTGCAAAAATGGGCATGCAACGTCTGCAGCTTTGACAACATCCCCGACACCCTCGCGTGTGCTTTGTGCGACACCAAACAAGGTGCCATGAGGGAATGATCCTTGGCACTGACACAGGTCTCGGTAGGCGTGGTAGTCTCCGAGTCGGAAGTTGGCCCGGGCTTTCTCCACCCAACGCAGCTCAACCCATCGCAATTGAGTGCCAGGTAGACGTTGTCGGCGATGCATTAGCTCATGTCGAGTATGCTAGAACGCGAAAGGAATGGGTGCGTATGGTGGACAATACGAGCGGCCATGTCGTGTGGAAGCAGTTGCCGCCCTTCACCGAGACTGGCAACGCTTACTTTATCGTCACGTCAACATTGCCAACCGTCACAGAAGACGACTTGTATGGACCTGCTAGGGACAGAAACGAAACGATTCAAGTGAGTGTGGTTGGAGACAACGACGTGGCGACCGAAGAGACGATCGAACGAACCAGCGACGCGAAAGATGACGACACGAAGGACCAGAGCGAAGCACTGACCATGCGCATGTCCCTCGAAGACGAAGCTGGCGCTGCTGCCATCTCCGCCAACGAGACGGAAGCCATAAAACCCCTCCAAGTGGAACTCATGTTTGCGCCTCTCTACATGGAGAGCGCCAGCCGCACGCTCATGGCCACGGCACTGCCGCCTTGGCTCATCCATCAAGTCGAAGAATTGACCAACGAACAGTTTTCAGTCAAGTATACTGCCCTTCTCTCCCTGCTGCAGGCCAACTTTAACAATTATGGGTCCGTATATCATTTGATCCACGCGCACTCATATGATGTCTAGGTACTCGAAACTCAAGGTCTACCGTGAAAAAATCTTCCAAGAATCTGTCGACGTTCTGAGCATATTAGGCCCCCAGCACTTGTGCACGCGCACGCGCATTGAGCTGCTGGGTGAACTCGGCGTCGATGCTGGTGGGCTTCAGCGTGAATGGTACGTCTTGACTCGAATCTTTGTCACCCCATCTATAATGCCACAGGTACACGCTGCTCACGCAGGCCATCTTTGATCCTGCCGCGGGCCTCTTTATCGCGACCGATTCGTATGGCTACACATTTAACCCAGCCGTCGCAACGTCCACCGAGCATTTGAAAATGTACCGCGCCGTCGGCCGCCTCCTTGCCCGCTCGATCTTGGACGAGCAGGTTCTGCCCTTTCACTTCTGCGTCCCCGTCTTCAAGATGATCCTCGGCACGCCGCTCTCTGCCACGGACATGCTCTTCATGGACCACCAGATCCACGCCAGCCTTTCGTTTGTCTCGAACACCAAGGACATCGAGAGCCTCTGTCTTGACTTTAGCGTCGCACTGCCGTCGGGTGACGTTGCTGAGCTCATTCCAAATGGCCAGGCGACGATGGTCACAGCGGCCAACCAGGCCGAGTATGTTCAGCGTATGTTCCAGTACCTCCTCTTTGACCGCATTCGGCCTCAGCTTGAGAGTCTCCTCACGGGCCTTTTCGAGGTACACTGATACTGCCTTGACGTTGTGCTTACCAATCAACTGTAGATTTTGCCGCAACAGTGGCTGCTCGCGTTCGATCACAAGGAGCTTGAGCTCGTGTTGTGTGGGATCACGGAGATCGATGTATCAGACTGGAAGCAATTTACCACCACGTCGGTGTCCCTGCGAGAGGATTTTGAACATGGGATCAAGATGGAATGGTTCTGGGACATCCTCACACACATGAGTGGAAAGGACCGCGCGACCTTTTTGCAATTTGCCACGGGCTCGTCCCGTGTCCCTGTTCAAGGCAAGCAAAACTCCCCATGACATTCAACTGATTTGTCTTTGGCGTAGGGTTCAAAGGCTTGACAAGCTACGACGGCCGCCTCTGTCCTTTCTCTGTCAAGGCCATTTCGTATGTTCCAGGCATCCTCCCTCGCGCCCACGCTTGCTTTAACCGGATCGACCTCCCGCTTTACCCGACCAAGGCCCTCATGGAGGAAGCGTTGTTGATGCTCGTTCAGATGGACATGTCGGAGTTTACCATCGTCTAGTCCTCGGTCTCTCATGGGTGTCTATCACGTTTTGTTGTGTATTTTTTGGCAAAGTCGCCGGGTGCTTGTCTATTCCAGCAATCGAGAGAGGGATCATGATGGGCTCTCGACTTTCCCCAACAATCCCCGCTGTGTTTGAAATGTCATCACCGTTGCTTGTGCCCAATGCCTCTCTCGAACCTTGCACACATCATCGTTCATCCTGCTTCGATTGTAGTTTGGACCATCGAAGCACATGGGAGAGGGGAAGCCGTGCTTGGAGAAACGGGCTTCCGACAGTGGATGACGAGAGGCGCCGCTCGACGGACACGGACTTCATGAAAGGATGGGCACGAGCGAAACCATGAATATTGGATTTTTTCAACAGCATGGGTGCCAGCCACCACGTACTTGTACTACTCGACAAATAGTGTTTAGGGTGGCCTTGGAGGCCAGAGTCCTGCCAGCAATGTGTACGAGGATTCGAGACGATGGGTGAGATGGATCGACCAAGAGAGACCGCGGTGAGCACATGCACTGAACTGGATGAGTCACGTGGAGGCACTTGAGTTGTGTGATATTACAAGGACAAGGTCGCGCCAGAATTATGTCGCTTGACTAGTGTCTGTGGGACGACGACCCGGCCCATATATCGGTCGCAACGAGGCACCCATTTCTCGTTGACCATGTAATATCACACCATTCAAATGTCTGTACGACGACCCACTCGCCAGCCCCTCTTGCGCGCACCGCGATCTTCATCTGAGGTATGTGAGAAATCGCACGTAGGAGCCCCGCACACTTGCGCAGGAGGTCGCAGAAACAAGCGCCGTCCGCAGGAGGTCTCTCCTCCATTCATTGGGATGTTATCGAGATGCTGAACCACTGCCCAATGCGAAATCCCCATGGAATTCTTGCTGCAGCATCTCCTTCGGTTTCGTCGCCTCCATACGTCATTTCGAAAATACTTGCTCCGTCACCATCGTTGAGCCTCCTGCGAAACAAGCCAAGGGGGACCACCCACGATGGCCCAAGGTTCTGCCGTCGTCCAAGACGAGGCATGCAAGACACCGCCGTTCGTTCTTCGTCGTGTCTTTATTGGCGTCTGCGCGGCTTTGCCTAGTCCTCTGTTCCTCACTTGCTCCTGCGTCTACCTCATCGTGCTCGAACCAGCCTTGCCAACGACTTTTGGTGGACAGGTACAATGCCACTAGCCACCAAGCACTACTCGTGGATCTCTTCACCACCTGGTCACGCAAACCAACGGCACCTTTGACGCCCTGGCTTCGACTGCATCCATAGACAAGAGCTACGACTCGTCTGTTGCGACGACCGACATCTACCAGACGTCAGTCGCGGCGCCGGTTGCATACGCTCACGATCGACAAGCAGTGCGCGTTGTCGCAACTGGACTTTCAAGTTGCATGCACGAGCGGTGGCCTTGTCGTTGGCGACACCACGCGTTTCGTTATGCTCATCGTGCTGGTCTTTACGTCAAACGTGGTGTGCTACATTATCTGCCGGCTCTGGTTTCGAGGCCGTCGGCCCGTTGGCACGATGGAAGTTTATGACGTGGGGTCTTTCTCTAAAGTGTCACAAAAGTGCTCTTCACCATGTCATTTCGATCTTGTGGAATGACTGCCACTTGGAACCATCATTCAATATTTTAAGATTGTCTGCAAGCAATTGCCGACATCCTGATGTCCTCTTGTCGTCTGCTTTGATGGAGCTCATCGCGGCCTACCAACTTGGTTACTCCCACGACATGAGTCTGTTTGGCATCGTAAATAACGACCATGTTAAAATCGGACTCGCTTCTCCACGGCCAACATCCACACCAAGCGTAACCCCGTAACCGCGTGACCGATTAACAGGTCGCCAAAGGAGACCTCAAACTCACACATATCATCGCCTTGATTATTGCAACCCAGCAAATCGTCTCACCAAAAACAGATTACATATTGTCATTTGCATCGAAATGGGGACTTGATAAAGTGTGGACAATTTCCCGTCCTCTCATTGGACAGAAATTTCCCCACCTGTGATTTGATTGGTTCGACGATTCGAAGTTGATTCAATCCAATTTCACATTGAATTGACAACATATGCAATGGACTCCTGTTAAACCGCATGTGTCTAGACCTAACTTATGTATCCGGACAATATTATCCGGATACTCCAAAATTTACAACAACAGTGGAGGAACCGGGGGTCGAACCCGGGGCCTTCTGCATGCAAAGCAGACGCGCTACCACTGCGCTATACCCCCTAGAATGTATTACAAACCATTATCAATCATATCAAGGTTGAAGAATTTATCCAACCCAAAAGACAGCCAAGCGCACACGAAGCAGTGGGCAAGTGTCGGTCCTTTGGGTGAACGACAACATGTATGACGTGCTGAACAAAGTGGAAATGACCACACGACGAGTCGACGATGTTAGTGGACTCTTAAGCATAATTCAAGTTGGTATCGAGAAGAAGCGACGCGACGATGCGATGACAGAATTGATGAAGGAGCGAATGGAATTTGATAGATTGCAAGCGGAACGTCAAGCGACTCAACATGCCGAGCAACACCGCGCCTTGTTGACCTTTTCGGTGCATTCTTGAAAAAATATGAATAAAAATATTTGGGCGACCTACATTCTTGATTTTGTCCCTAATGAAAGCAAATATACCTTAAATATGTCATTCTTCAAAACTTTTTGTACTGATTTAAGGTCCGACGAAGGACTATTCTTGTCTGTTGAATCGTCTCAACCTGGACAGAAAATGTTAATTAATATTGAACATGAGCGCTGTATATGCGTCGCGCGTTCGACAAATTGCATCGTCGCGAGCGTTTCCTGCATGTAGAGACTCTCGCCCGAGGCCGTTGCAATCAGCGTTGACTTGGAATTGGCGGCGCTGAGTGCATCACGCATTCTCATACAAAACACAAATGTTGAATTTTAAATACCCCATATTGTTCTAATTAGGATATTTCTGGGCTGTTGCACCCCCTCATGATCATTGCGCTCCAAGATACTCGTCCAGGGATCGTGGTTTCATGTCGAAGTACATGGAAATTTGGTTTCCATGCTGCTTGAAGCAAGTGTGGCAATTCGTGAGAAGTGTCCGGCTAACCAATATAGACCATTTGGGCTCTTTCGCACCTGCATCTTCTTGTGGTACCCAAGATAGGCCAACAGATCCTTCACGAGGTGGAAGCTCCATTCGACAGCCTCGCGAACCGAACTCATTGCCGTATTGAACGCCGCCTCCTGAGAGCCAGGTGGCGCGTTCAGAAAAGGACAGCAAAGGTACTGCCGGCAACCGTACGCTGGGTCTCCGTAGAGACAAAACTTGCAGAGGTTTGGGTCTGCTTGAAAAGTGTCCAGGACATGGCTCATCGCTAACATTGTGGAATCGTGACGGCGCCCTTCAACAGGACCAAACATACTCACAATAATGCCATCAGGGGTCGTAATCCCCTGCCAATTCAAGCAGTGGCGGCGTGGACGCCCATTGTAAACCGAACGTTGGAGGTTTTCGTGCTCGTCTCCGTCTTGACGAGGTCGCGGGCGGCTGATGTACTGCTTGGTGCCATAAATAAATCCAATGCACGACTGAACGCCCGTAAGCTGGCTCTTGGACTGAATAGCACGAGCATACGCATCTAGGAAATGATGAGAAACTCTTCGACGACGCGTAGTTTACCACCACGCTGTACAAGGAGCGGTTGGTTCAACTCAATCGTCGGACCCCAACGGTTCACAATGGCTTGTATAGTTGCTCAAATAATTCGGGAGCATGCCTCTTGCGAACGACCAACCTCGTTTGCCACAGTGTAGAGCCGGCACGGCTCGGCCAATCTTCGGCACGTGATCGTAAATGCTTCGACTGTTTCGATCTTGTCGGACCAATTCGTTGTGATCCAAGCAGGAAGCTCGAGCTTTTGGCTTAGGACTTCCAGTTGAGCGATGGTAAATCGGAACTTATGGAGAGCCGTCAAGTTGGCCATGGAGCGGTCGAATTGGTGGTTGTACGACACAATTGATTTTTCCGGTCGCGCTCTAATGTCGAACTTGGCTTCGCTCCACTTGAACGTTGAGTAAGATACCTTCCACAATAGCAGGTTCGACCAAACATGTTCTCGACCAAAACGCGATCGGAAGACACCCGGCATTTGCGTTCAAGTTCCTGGCGGGTAAGCACACCACTGCGTGGTTTCGTCTTTGGGCGGATGCTTCGAATAGCATCATCGACGCCTTCATATCATTTGTCCATGAGGACAGCCCAATGTCGAGGGAAGTACGTCCCTCCTTCACCAAGGTCAAGGTCATTCGCTTCGTCGCTGGTCTTCCTTAACGTTGAACGATGTAGTCCAGACGCTCCATAAACATTGTCATGTCCGAGACAGATGCAGGCGCGTGCGACGACAACAAAACGTATGTTCCCGGATAGGCGACGGATGCTTCGATCTTGTAGCCGTAAAGATGATGCTTGCCAGAAAAGTAGCGCTTTGCGTCCATAAAATTGCCGCTCGGATGATACGCTGGTTGGAACTTCACGTCAGTCGCGTAGAGTGCTTCGGGATAACCCATAAAGAGCTTGCCGCTGGAACGCTGAGCCGTCATGCTTGGAATTCGAACTTGCAGTCGCGTCAAGACGGGTTCGACCAACGTCATGATACGCATGACGATCTTCTCCATCGTAGGCGCCTTCATGCGACAGTGAACTGCATGCTTGTCCCACGTGTCAAAATGCTTGAGCACACCCAAAAGCATAAAAGGCGCGCGACCACGGCCTTCATACCAAGCTTCATTTACGTCTTCTTCGCAGAGTGACCACAGGATGTTAAGCTCGATGGTCGTGAAGTTGGTCATCGTGACCATGACGTGCGGACCAACCTCCTTGTACGAGTCCATAATGGGGCGTGTTGTAGATCGACGGCACGTCGTTCGTGTCGGCGTATTCGATCGCTTGGACTGTGGGACTGAAGAGGAGACTTGAACGACGTAGGTCGGACTCGACAAGGAGACGTGAGAATGCTTGGCGTGACATTTCAGATTCCAAAATGATGAAATGCAAATCGACCCTCACAAGTTTTCTTTATTGTCCATTGATTTATGACTGGTTGGCAATGATCTTACCAATGAACATCGACGTTATCGGCGAAGGCGGTGTCTTGTTGTTGCTCATTGGTGTCTTTTCGATTGGTCGATGTTTTCATGAAATGTGTATATACGTATGTCGAAGTATGCGTTACTCACAATTGTGTCTCACTTGTCTAGATCGCTACGTTCGATCAAAACAGGTGAATTTGTTAGAGTCGCAGTAATTTATTATTGACGTCGTTTTCTCTCAAAAACGTTCTTTTTGACCTACTTGTGCGTATTTCGTTGAACCCCCCACATATCTCAAATGAGACACCTTGACCTGGCAGATGTTCTATATAGAAATCAACGATTTTCGTAAAAAGTTCTATTGATGTAGAAAACGAGAACGAAGAAGAGTACTTCCTCCGTTCCAAAAAGGGTGTCCGAATAAGAAAATTGCCGTACGCCTCCCCGAATAAAATTGAGCCACCGTGAGAACCAATAACGATTATTATGTTTGAGAAGGAATCACCTATTCCATCATCCAATCAAAACGATCAAAATACATGTCACACGACCAATGAAATTCCCGTTTGGTCAAAATCCAACATCGCCATTCGATTCAGGAGGGGGGTTTACCACCAGAATCCTCCTATCGAGCGCAACAACTTTAGCGGTATACATCATGCGTCAATTACTCGTCGTCTAAACAAATCAATTCGACTCCTAGGTCATCAAGTGCATCAGCCACGTCGTCGTCCATGCCCATGGCCTCGAGAGCACGCGCGAGCTCGAACGTCGCACGGTCCTCGCGCAGCTCATCAGCGACCTTGCTCTCCATGAAGGCGGCATCCGCCGTATTGAGCTTTGCCTTCGCTGCCTCGAAAACGCCGCAGGGGCAAATCGCGTTCATTGGTAGACGGCCTATGCGTGACATCTTCTCCTTTGACTGATGCGGAACCTTGTAGGTGTTGTCCCCGGCGTCTTTCATGATCGCAATCAAGCAAGCCTGGAGCGTCAGGAACGTTCTCTCGAGACGCTCAAGTGGAAACTCATCGAAAGCACGGACAACGTTGACAACCAGTTCATCAATGGAGCGCGCTGACGTTCGATGTTATAGGGACTGGATGGCAGCGAAAAATCCAAGGTCCAAGATGTTTGTATCGGGCGAGTTCGGAGGCTGTGGAAACAACGAGAAGTTCCAACCAATGTTCGCGTACGCAGAAAAGGCCGCTCGGAGACCAGCATCGTCCCCCGTAACATGCGCGCGTGCATTGTCATGTTAAAGCTTGACGTTTCTAGGTCCGGGTCACTTCAGTACAATAGCAGGTAGCACGCGCTCGACGAGAAAGGTGAGATACACATTCTTGGTAACGTTGGTTGACTTTGTCTCGAGGGTACCGGCAGGCCGATTGACGCTTGAGCGGACAGCGGGAGTAACTTCAGTAAATGGCCAGGTACCGATCATACCGTCCCACCACTCGCCAGTGGCACTGAGGAACATAACTTTAGTAATGTACCGTTTGCTCTTACACTTTCTATCAGGTCCTTTTTCGCCTGGTACAAGATAGAACTTGCGCGTCTCGCGAGTAATGTAGAACCATTTTTCGTCAAGATGGACGCAATCCATGATTGGATCCATTGCCATATTCGAGCCGACCATCTTCGTTGCAAATGTAAGGCGGGCGTACTTGTTGGCATCGGTCAGCATCGGTCTTATAGAGCTGGAATGTGACCTAAATATGCCAAGCCGTAGATATCTATGCAATGTAGC
>VJMH01006952.1:0-12445 GCA_009835185.1 Aphanomyces stellatus | reverse complement strand
TTTGTATTTATGTATTTATAGAGAAAGACAAAAAGACATAAATACTAGAAAATTGGAAGTTTGATTTTTTCCAAAGACAAAAAAACACAAATACAAATTTCTGGGTAGTTTGATTTTGGTGAAAGACAAAAATACAGAAGTACAAACTTCTCAGCAGTTTGATATTGGTGAGAAACATCTGAAAAAGATAGAATTCGGATTTAAACGTGTTTTAAACAGCTCAGATACAATTCAGGTATTTTACTGCAGAAGTTTCTTCTGATCTTTTTATCCGGATATGGAACAGTGAGAACTATTATAGAAAACATTCATTCATGGTCGAATAGTTTCTTTCACACAAGGAGACAGGACGCAAAAGAGAAGAGAAGACGATGAGTGTCGCATGTCATGGCGAGGGGAATCGATTTATGCTCTGCCAACGCGGAATATGGCGGTTCAACGCATCAATGGCTTGATCAGGAAGATGGATATGAAGGAAGTTGAAGCCGATTTGATTTCTTCCACACGTGCCGAGACGGATCCTGGTGTGTATGTGTGCGATGCCTCGCTTGAAGATTGGAAACGATATGTGAAATCCGAGCAACAAGCGCTTCTGTCGCGTGCAATGGCTTGGAACCATGGCAAGATTTACATTGTCGAATTGCCTGGAGGAATTCACGACAATTTCTCGGGCTTTCTAGACTTCGCTGTGCTATCTGCAACTCGTACGGGCGATGAGCACTTGCAATCCCGTAGATCAACTTACGTTGACAATCTTGCGCACATCGAGCCGGATTCCAGCTTTGGTCCTGCCCCTGGTTTTGGCGCAACTCTACCCCATGGTTTGACCTGGATGGAGTATCATACGTTGAAAGTGGAAGTTGGAGTGGCAAAAGGATGGCCACAATTGGATGCAAAAGCCGTTCAATGGAGTCAATTTCCTGGAGTGGAATACATTCTCCTCATCCGTCTTTCACCGGCTCTGCGAGTCTTCCAGTACAAGCTGCATTCAGTGGTTGGTGGCGCCATAGTACCTATGGTTGCGACACCGATTATGAATCCGACCAATGTGGTTTTGGATTCGCGCCGCCTTTTAGGGCTTCCTGCACTTGTACCGATTCCAGCTCATTTCACTGCCCCCAATCTAACAATTGATTTGTTTCCGCTCGTGCAGAGGATTATCGCCCTTGCTAACGCGTAGTTGGAGCAACCTTGGAATGCACGAGTGCGTCCTTCTAGCCTTCGTTGTAGTTCGTTTGAAGTATATTAATGAATAATCATACGTTTCTCCGAAATCGTGAATTATGTAAGACTTGTTTTCGCTCCCAACAACGTCATCGAAGTATAATAATCTCGAAGTCTACGATTTACTCAATGTAGTCGCTATCCATGAAGGAACTGGAAATATTGATGAATAGCAAGCACTGTTGACAAAATAGTTGTTCCTATTATCTACTTACACTATTTATCCGCTCACAATATTTAACTACTATTTCACCAGGGTGCAGCTATCCGGATTTTGCAAATTTGCAAAATTTCCGGAATTATTTCAATACTTAGTAGTCATATAATAAAATAAAATTGAAATTTTATTATTTAATTATGTCTTGTTATTTGTATTTGATTTTGCTAAGTATATGTCATGTACTCCGTCTTCATTTTCTATTTTTTTGCAGTATTTAAGTTGGAAGGAATGATATTGCACGACCCTACAAGTGTGCAACATGACGGTCAGCGACGAGATGTTACATCACATCATGGCTCGATTTTAGAGGTCGTATAGTATATTTATTGCAATATATCATAAATGTCGTCGTAGTTCTCTTAATGCTTTTTTTTACTTTGACGACCGGAAGGGCACGACGAACCAAAAAATATCCGGCATATTTGACTTGATTTCACTATAGGTTTACGCTCACTAATTCATGTCATTTTTGAGAACACTATTTAATGTTGAAGAGAATTAACCCGATTGCGTGAGTTGTCAAATAAAAAAAAATTTTCATAATACATGTACTATACGTATATTAATAGTATAACTTAAACACCTAAATATTTAACCCGGATGTTGAAGTGACGAGAGAGACATTCGACAGCGAGTTCAAATGCGAACTACACTGCACTCCGGAGCTGTAAATATATGTATAAGAGCATCTATTCGTACCGGATAAGGAACTCATGACTCTTCCCCTCACCATTAAAATCACTGAATGATTTCTGATGGTTCAAACGACAGGAGGCCGGTGCTCCCAGCGGGCTGCGCTGCCAGAATACTATTTAACTACTAGCACACCATTACTATCCGGTTATATCAATATTATCCGGATGAATAATTAAATTAATCCTCATTTTGAAGTACAATTTATAATATATATAGAGTAAAATATTGTACTACTAATATAATTATGACTCGTTCGACCAATTGGAAATTATACAAGAAGCTAGCTCCAAATACTAAAGTGGTATATAGAACAGCTACTAATGAGTTCTTAGAATCTGAAATCAGTAAAATAAGAACACGTCGAGCATGTGCGGAAATTCTAAACACTCATACAGCAAAGAGAGCAAAAACTAATAATTTCGTTCAAACAGTTAAAAAATCCAAAAATAAGATAAATATTACAATTTCTAATAAAAATGATTCTGCAATTGATCTACATGAAATAACTACATATGCTGATACTCTACTTAAGCAATATAAATTAAAAGAAAATAGTGTATATATCAGAGCTTTAGGTGAGCTTGGTTTTGCTACATTGAAAAGTCTAGATCGACCATTAACATCGATAATTACTGATGAAGATGATTATCTTGATGGTAGAGTTAAAAGCGATACTAAGTTTACCAGCTTCAATAAAGTTGAATATGTTCTATTTACGCGCGAAGCCCCGTAGTTGGAGCTATGCACCAATTTACAAAATAAGTTCACTATATTTTTTTAAATATATCTCTACATTGTGTAGATAAAATGATGTCTATCTTAAGAAATAATATATATATAGTATAAGTAAAAATGCATCCTAATTTCATCGTTTGGTTCAAGAATTCTGATAATACATTTAATACGTTCAATTATGAAACTAAAGAGTTTAATACTGTGTTGATTTTAGAATACAAAATTAACCAATTTGAATTGTTTAAAGGATATGATGTTTCGAATAATGGATTACTAAAATTCTCTGAGGATTTAATTAAATGGCGCAATGAAATACTAAATGTGTCGACGTTCGATTACTTTTGTAACAAGCTAAAAAAGAATAACAAAACTTACTATAGAACACATAGTAATAATGTCATTCGATACATCAAGATGCATAAAATGAAGGACTTTTCAAAATTCGATCAAATTGAAATTTTTGAGGATAATTACTTTGATAAATGCAACAATGGTGGTCTTATTTACCATAAAGATGGTGTATATGATAATGTAGTTACATACGATAAGAAACAATTTTATCCTCAAATACTAAATAGTTCATCATTTACGTTCCCAATCACCCAAGGTGAAGAATGTAACATATTCAAAATCCCGAAGGCTGGTTTCAGCTATGGTATTTACCACGTGCAAGTACAATCTAATGATGAACGATTTAATAAAATGTTCAGCTATAGTAAAGATAACCATTATACACATACCACGTTAAATTTTGTTATGAATATCTATAATAAACACCATGGTGGTAAAGTTCAATTAACTCTACTATCAAATAAGTGCTTAAAGTACAAGGATAAGAAAGAAATTATTGAAAGTTCAAAAGTTTTCAGCAAATGGTATCATAGTTTAGATGCATTAAAAGAAAAATATCCACGTAATAAACTAATTAAAAAATTGTTTAGTACTGCTTGGGGTGAGTTACAATCCAAAAATGTTATTGTTAAGTCAGCAGATCAGATAGAAATTGAAAATATTGATTATGGTCAATCGTCTGATGTGAATGAAAATAAATATTATTTAAAAAAATTCTTTATGCAAGAAGACCAAGAATTTTATCAACTAGTAGATCTATCAAAACCATTATACAAGCATCAACTCAGATTAAAACCATTCTTAACTAGCTATGCTAGAAAAATTATGATGTTGTTAGCTTTAAAGCATATTGACAACGTAATTCGAATTGCCACAGACAGTATTACATATGACGCAGACTTAGAAATTAACGAATATTTATTTCAATATGATAGATCGAAGTCAAATATCAAAGCCGAGATTAAAGGAAACAGATTTATAAAGTTGACATAAGTTAAAAACCATATTTTTTTAAATTATATCTCTACATTGTGTAGATAAAAATCGGTTCAACTTAAGAAATAATAATATATATTATATATAATATAGAAAAGGATGGAAATTTTGAAAACTGAGTTTGTTGAAAAAGTGCATATTGTCGAAAAGAGTAGTCGAAATGTATTGCTATTTACTGAGCAATCAATCGATGAAATCACGACTTTATTTGCTAAGCGAAAATTCGAAAAGATCAATCAAATTCAAACGAATGTGATTTCACTTAGCTTCAAGTCTGCAATCAAAGCAGAGCAAATTAAGATTTCGAATTTCCTATTATATTCCTCTTTCAAGAAGAATGATGATCTAGTTTTGAATGAAGATGATAAGCGGAATAAATTTTATATTAATCATTTGACGAAGATCTTTGATGATGCTGGAATTAACGTATCAGAATTGAGCAAACTGACTAAATCACAGTTCTTTAAGAACTATCCTCAAGAATTTTTATCTCAAAAAATGATTACTGTAGTTAATACGTGGTACACTAATGCAATGTATAAAGAACTTGATAAGCAGTTTGAAAATATCAAATGGAAACCATTTCAACAAACAATTTTAGATATTTGCAGTAAACCTGCTGATGAACGAGCTATTTATATCATTGAAGATGTTGATAAGATAAAAGATAACACTCTTCTAAAATCCGGCAATATTGGCAAAAGCTTCATCTGTAATAAGTTAGATTTAGATTATAATGTTATTATAGCTGATGGGAAAAAAGATAACATTTTTAATCAAATTAAGACACAGATGGATAAAGGCAATATTCCGAATGTGATTATTCTAGATGTACCTAGACAAGGAAAAGATTATATTAATTATGGTGCACTTGAGCAAATTAAAAATGGAACTATTTATAGCGGTAAGTATGAAGGTGGTAAATGCAGATACCCATATCCGCATGTATTTGTACTGACTAATTTCAGAGTTGATACGAGTCAATGGAGTGCTGACCGAATGAGATTTATTAACACAAAAAATGGTAATATAACTGAAGATCGAGAGCCCAATGACAAAGGTGTATATGATGTACTCGATACGTCAGAAATAAACTATACAGAAAAATATTTCGATCTCGTAGCTAAATATAAAATGTTAGAAAATAAGAATAAAGAGCTGGAGGCTATAAACGAATCTCTTAATGAGCGTTTGAAATCAAAACGCTTATAGCTTTAAAAACACCTTCTTAATTTTTTTGTTTGGAGCGACTGTTAAATTCTTTAATTCATTAATTAATGTTGGAACGTTCGATGCCGCCGTTTTTGATGATTCAGGAGTTGAGCAGGCTGTTGAATAATTTCGTTTTTTACGCTTAATGAGAATTCTCATATTCTTTATCGTGTATATATATTTAAGAAGATATTAGTAGGAATATATTAATTGCAGGGTCTTTAATGTATAAAGGAACGCCATTTTGATCCGTAAATGCAATGACAAGGATGTTAGCAGTTGTAGCAATATCATAATAAACTAGATTAGTTGGTTCAATCTTAATAATGCTACCATACGATACTCCGGCAGTTGTAGCAGTGTAAATAATAGTTGAGTCGTTATTTAGAGCCATTGCATTATTAGCTAAATTACAAGTTACATTAATAGAAGATACTGGGCTAAATTGTGGTACATATAACGAATTGTAAGTAATAGTTGCAGTATTTCCATCAAATACAGTTGATTTAGCATATCCAATTATTAAATTGAAATCACTTGTATCAGTTGTTAATTTCATAGTTCTAGCAACTGATGGATATCCAGCAAAATTAGCAGGTGCAGTATATCCTGCAGGTAGGGATGTAGGTACAACATTAAGGACCAAGCTAACTCCATATAAATTTGGGTTGGATACAAACTGGATATAGTATAAATTATTCGATGTAGTGCTATTAATTAAGTATAGTCCATTTGCAATTAAAACAGTTTGTATATACGTATTTAAATCAGCAACCGTTGAATAATTCGTAAAAGCTGGGATTGTTATGCTAAAATTTGTATAAGTATTAGTACCTGTTGGCCATGAGATCGAAAATGTATTGTTCGAGCTAGTAATATTAGGCCAACTGTAATACATATTAATCTTGTTTAAAGCAATTTTTTTGCCTTGAAGATTAGCTGATCCTAAATTCAACTGCAATTTATTATATGGAGCTGCTTGAGTAGTAATATCCAATACATTGCTAGTTAAGCTCAGATTATTCTGATTGAGAATTATATTCGAGATACTCATTTACGTTCGAAGATCTATATACTATATTTTATTCAACAAAAAAAAATGCATTTTAAATTTTTTAATTAAACTGAAATAGATTGAGCTCTCTTATTTAGATAATATGTCTTAGATCTAGCTTTTAGTTTTTCTTTGTTCTCTAAATAATATATTTTAGCTCTTGCTGATTGATTCGCTTTGTTGTTTTTGTAATATTCATTTTGATATTCTAAAAGGCTTTTTTTGTTAACTTGATAATATTTTGCAATTTTTTCTTTATTCTCTTCGCGGTTTAACTTATCTCTTTGCTTAAATAAGGGTTGAAATGCCTTAAGTTGGTTAATATTCTTCAATTTATTCATCCAAAGCTGCTCGTAGGCAAATAGATGGTTTTGGTCACATACTTCATACTGTTTGATCAACATCATTTTAAAGTTTTCAGTCCCGTACTTTTCAAAATATGGATAGATTGAGACAAACTTTCTTTTATCTCTTTTTTTCAACCAATTTTTAAATGTGGTTATATGGCACTTAAATCTATCTCTAGTAGTATTAAATGTAGCTCCAATATAGTTGATGGTGACGTTTTCATTACCTATGTATACGATTTTATAAACATTTCCTAATCTTGTACTCATCATTTTGTAGTTATATATGTATATATATTTTACCTTAAGTTAACTATCATTATATTTTGGTTCGAACATAATTACACCCAGAGGTAAACGTCCGTAGGTCGTTCTAGCAAATAGTGTCCACAGGTCACTCTAACAATTTTCAATTGTTTATCTCTGATTGCTCTTGTAGTAGGAGCTCTGCACCTAATTTATGAGGAAACTACCACCAGAAGGCATTATACTGATTCTCTTCGTTTTTTGGGATTTTCCTTTAGGTCGCATAAGTCCAACTCCTGTGGTGGTTTTAAGTAATTGTCTACCAACATTAGCAATTTCTGGACCTACGAATGGTGTAGCTACTGTTTGTGCTACATCTGCAAGTACGCTACCAACACCACTATCTTTTAACCAAGAGCCCACTGATTTGATGCCAGACCATACATCATCGAAAAAGCCAGCTCCGATAGCAGGGTTGTGATGTCGAGCAGTATAAATAATTTCCCCTTTACTCATCTGGAGATTGCAACCTTGTTTACAACTAGATAGTTTCTTGGCATTCAAAGGATGTAGATAGACTACATTGCCCTTACCAATGTCAGATTTTAATACTCTTACAGATTTGCCTTGGATGAGCTTCTTCTGTTGAGCTGCGGATAAATTTAATTTTACTTGAACGTACAACATTATAACTAAGTTATATTATTGTTATAGATCTGCTATTTACACGCGTAGCTTGTATTTGGACCTTCGGACCAATTTAGTTTATATAATACGTATTATAGTAAAAATTAATTATTATTGATAATTTCTGCCATTTTTTCTTTATTCTAACTATCTATTTTTAAGCTTGTCTCTTTTCTTTCGTAGCGTCTGGTATGCCTTAAGTTGATTTATGTTTTCATTTGTTCATCCAAAGCTGCTCATAGGCAAATAGATGGTTTTGATCGCATACTTCATACTGTTTGATTACCATCATTTTGAAATTTTCAGACCCGTACTTCTCGAAATATTGATAAATTGCTGAGGAATATTGTTGACAGTAATTTATGACGACCGCGAGTAAAGTAATGGCTAAATATATCTTTCTGTATTTTTTTATCGTTTGAATAGTCGTCGATGATAACTAATTGAAGCTCACCAGGAATTTGTTTGATCATATCAACACTCGGCGGAGCATCAGGTGGATAAATAGTTATTAATGGACCTAATTTATCTCTAAGGAAGTTATAGAGTTCTTGGTCAGGGTTACGGGCTATCAAATGGATTTTAGCATAAATGTTTGGGCTTTTGTAGATTAGATCAAAAACTAAGTTGGTTTTTCCTGCAAAACTTGGAGCAAGTATAATCGCTCTAAATAAATTATTGATATCTAAATTCTTATTGAATCCGAACTTATTAGACTTGTAAGATTTTGGAATCTTATCGCCGTAATTTACGATAGACATTTTTACACGCAGAGCTTGTATTTACACGCGTAGCTTGTATTTGGACCTTTGGACCAATTTGGATTATTCAAACCAATTTATCTTTACTATATTATACAAAGTATAAAATTGGTTTGAAAATCTTTGAATTACACGCGTAGCTTGTACTAGGATCTTCGAACCTAATTCTAATATGGAATATCCAGCACCAACACCTTATACACCTACTCCATTAAAACCGAATAGTAATTGCTTTCTAGATCCTAAAACCACCTCTTTAACGCTCGCATTAGGATCTAAATACTTTTTTCTTAAAACTGGTGATTATGCATCATTTGTCAATTCTAGCCTATTTCAATTAGATGGAACTGTTATTCAAGCTCAATTTTTAACTGGGATAACTATTGGTACTGCTAGTTCTTCTAAATGCTTGGTATTAGATAGTAGTAAAAGTATAACTGGAATAACTACATTAGGTGCAACAACATTAAATGCTACAACAGTATCAGCAACAACATTAACTGGTACGTTATCAACAGCAGCACAAGGAAATATAACATCAGTTGGTTCATTAACAGGTTTATCAATGGCAGGTAGTATATCAATGAATGGTTATAATGTAATTTTAGTAAATGCATTTAGTGCATCAGGAATATTTACATTAACTAATACAAGTACTGCTACTAATAATTCAAATGGTGCTATTCAAATGTCAGGAGGTTTATCTATAAGTAATTCAACAGATGCATCAAGTTCAACGAATGGTGGTTCAATAACTACTGCTGGAGGTGTAGCAATAGCTAAACAACTATTTGTAGGTACAAGTATTACTGCATCATCAATGACATTATCATCTTCATTCACATCTCCATTACTAAATGCAACTATAACTGATACTGGAACTGCCAATATTGTTTATCCATTAAATATTATTCACAATACATCAAATTATGCTACAATCTCAGGAACTAATAGTTATGGTATGGGATTTAAATTTCAAGCACCTAATACAAGTAATAGTATAGTTGATTTTGGAGCTATTAATTGTGTTGTATCTGGTAATACAGCTTCTCTTCAGCAAGGTCAATTACAATTTTATACAACAATAGCTGGATCATTAGTAAATGCAATGACATTATCATCATTAACATCATCAACAAATAACTTATTAACTATAAATGGAGCAACTTCAGCATTATCTGTTTATAATGTTTTAGGTACTATAGGAACATTTTCAAGTAATTTAACCATTAGTAAAGCAAGTGCTCCAAATTTAACTATTTCATCAAGTGCAACAGGTACACAGAGCCAATTATTATTTGTTACTGATAATCAAACTTGGGACATAGGATCACGTGGTAGTACTGCACTATATCCAACAAATTTTTATATATATAATGGTGGTTTTAATATGGTAATGACTCCAGCTGGTATCACATCATTTTTAAATAGTTCAGTATCAACAACATCAACATCTAATGCTTTTCAAATAGCAGGTGGATTATATATTGCTAAAGCTATATTAGCTAATAGTAATTATAATTGTAATATTAATAATAATGTTGCAACAAGTCATACAGTAAGTTCTAATGCTATATCACTATATGATCAAGCAATTTATTTTAGATCTCAAAATGGAGCTGATACTAATCATGGAATTATGTTTTCTGGATATGGTAATACAAATTGGAATAGTTCTAATGGTTTTGGTAATAGTTCAACATACAAAGTTGATGGACCTGTTTTATATGGTAATGCTGGTGTTATGATTGGTAATTTAAACTCTGCATCAACTGAAACCATTTGCGCTATATTTTCTGGCACAACAACTGCTTTAAATGGTGTTTTAAATGTAAATACTCCTAGTACAACTACTGGAAAATTAAATGTTCAAAGCTTTGGACCTTGTCATATGTCATTTGCTTATGATGCGTCACATTATTCACAATTAGGAACAATAGGAGATTCCCGTTTCTTTATTACTAATTATACTACATCTGGAAATTCAACATCATATTATTTTGATAGCTACGATTATTGCACAGTTCCAAGAATGTCTTTATCTGGCAATTCTCCCCCTGCAAGTACAGGAAATAATTTTAGATTACATTTTGGAGCAACTGCAGCTGATTATATTATTACTTTATACAATCCTTCAAATATTACACCAACATATGGTATAGGTGCAAATGGAGCACAATTATTATTAAATTCAGCTGGTAGTTCAGGAACTGCATTCTATAATTCTAGTTCATTATCTGGAGTTGGAAGCCAAACAAATAAAGGTACATTAATGGGAACTGTAGATGCTAATGGAAATTATATAGCACAAAGTGGATTACGGGCAATAGGATATAATCCAAACTACACAGGAAAAGGCTCAGAAATCCACTTTGCTGCAAATACGGCAGCATTTTTTGGATATGATAGAACAGGTGGTGCTTATACAGATATGTCAATGGGTAATAGTAATATTTTTATTAAAGCATCTAATGGTTTTGTTGGAATTAATCAAACTAGTCCAACTTGTCCTTTACATGTTACTGGAACTGCTAATCAAACAACAGGCGCTGCTTTTGGTTGGGTTAATAGCGGTGGTGGTGGTAATTCAACCGGCTTCACAAATCGTCCATTTAGCATATTAACGAGTGGTGGAGTGATGGTTGGGGGAGGTGAGCTAGATGTGTTATCTGATGAGTATTTCAAAGAAAATATCAATGAAATCGATGATAAAAAAGCATTAGATTTTATTACAAAAATAAAACCAATATCATTTAGTTATAAAAATGCAAACAAAAATTTTCATTATGGATACTCAGCTCAAGAACTACTAAAAAATAAATTTACAGTATTAATTAATTCAACACAAACAGATGAACCATTAGATGAACGTGAATTAACCAATGATGAAGGTGATAAATTTACAATACCAAAAGATACACGATTAATTGTAAATTTATTAGCAACTATTCCATTATTACATAGAGCTATTCAATTAGCAAATGAAAGAATAGCTAAATTGGAAGAACACTGTAGAACGATAGCGACCACAGATCGCTCTAACGATCTTCGATCGTTTATCTACGAACGTTTACCTTCGGACGTTCAGGCCGTATCAAACGCCCAGCCTGAAAAGAAGCGAGAAGGAAGCACTCGGTATAAACGAATTGGATTAAACGAAGTTTAGAAATCCTTGAGTTCGAAAACAAGTTTGACGTCCGAAGGTCGTCTTACAATCTCTGATTTAATTCTTAATCGGCAGATTAATTGTTGGAGCTACGTTAGATTCTTATATCTTTTTTTGAATACATCAAATCGTTCAACCAAGCTGGGTAGGTTCGAATGACTCATATGATATAAAAATATGATGCACCAAATACCGCATAGATTTTCGCAAATATTTTGAAATTGAAAATTGCTGTTATAAATAATAGTTTTGACGTACGAAGTTCGTTCTAAAATATGTATCAGATCATCTTCTGGTGGTACAGCAAAACTATCAAAGTAAAACATAGTATCGCCTTTTATAAATCCTGCTGTCCAATGTGTTCCGGCTTTGTCACCAATATTAAATATATATGCTCCGTCAGATGCAGCCTGCAGCTGTAGGTCGTCTGTAAATCCAACAAAATTTAGGTGGAATTTTAATTTTTTTGATAAATCTATCAACTGAGTTGAACTTGTAATACCATACTCTCTAATTTGTTTGAGGTTCGAAGATCCTCGTATGGCCTTTGGGCGTATTGACATAATTTATTTAATAAAAAATATAATGTTTGTGTTATATATATACAAAATATTTAAGATTCGTTTTTAAATCATTCACAATGGATTCACTTATCCCAGAAAACTTTATGTTTGAAAGCACATTGGACAAAACTCCAATTGATGCACAATCTTATCCAGTTAAAAATAAAAATTTAACATCATTTATTGA
>VJMH01006947.1:0-11965 GCA_009835185.1 Aphanomyces stellatus | reverse complement strand
CGGTCTTCAGCACCACACTGCCATGGTGTCGTGCGCACAGGCTCCAGCTCCTTCGTGTGCTGACTGACAATGGGGCGCTGCATCGAGTGATCTTTTCTCGTTGGCTGAGTTTCTGTTGAGTGCGCACTCAAATCAATGGCACGCTGAATCCAGCCAAAGTTTCGGTTTAATGTGAAAGTCAATACCTTGTGATAAATGAGGGTTCTAATGTGGCTATTTTAACCCATTACTGTCATATCCTTCCAGAACGTATACGAAAGAAGCGCAAACTATAAAGAATGACAGTATTTTGGACATCTAAAAAAACTGCAAAGATTTATAACATGACGAGTGCGACGACGACAACGCAACCACGCAGTGGTTTACACACATAAAATCCTTTGAAAATGCATGTCTCCCTATTTTGATATTTAATGCATATTCTTGACAGAGATCTGAACATGCCACTCCAGGAAAGCGATATTATTGAAAGTCACTCGATGCTCCGCCCCATTGTGAAGCTGTGGATATCCTGCAACCTTGCAGTAGCCTTGAGCTGTCGTTGAAAGGACGCAATCTGTCGAATCAAATTGTGTATTATAATAAAGGACAAGGATTTGTATTGAAAATTTATTTCTAAAATGCAGACATCTCATTTTGGGCATACATTTAAATCCCTTCTTTTTATGTTCACTTTGTTTCATTATGATCCAACAAAATTATAATTTATGTCAAAAACAGCAATCATTCGGTCATGTGAACCCGGGTCTCGCCATATAGCTTCACCGCTAGGCTGTTGACATTTCTGGAATGCAAAGTGAAAGAAAACATTTATAATGAATTTCGATATGGATGCAGTCTTCGCCCAGACAACCATGCCCCCTTCACCCAGAGAACCACACTCCCTCCACGCACTTCTATAACATCATACGAGCGACAATATTCATGCTGTGCTCCATCTCAAAGTGGTGCGAAGCAAGCTCATGGGACGACGAATGCGCGCCATGAATGAGAGGAGATTGCTAGTGACATATTGAATTATGATTGGCTTAAATACTAAAGGCCATCAACGCCACAACATTTTGCTAAGGGCATCATGAGAGTAACCTACTATTGTGTTCGTTTGGTAGTAGCTGCAACATACTAGGTCGGGGGCAAGCGAACGAATACAGACGCATCATCAGCATCAACTCAACTCAAACATCACTAGTACCAGATTCACAATAAAGGGAACCCCTCAAGTATTCACTCAATCGGGTCAACAGCCCATAGAATGACACTAACAATCAACCGTTTTCGGGCTCATTTGTGTAGAATGCTGCTTTGGCGTCGCCTGGGGTGATGAGTGTCAATTGGTCACCATGAACTTCGATTGTCCTTCGATATTTACATAGATCGAGGGCTGTTTAGTCAAGTTTGGGGGTTAACTCCCAGGCATAACTGCCTGGTAATCTCGAAGGCTTAAGTACCTGTCATTTTGCGGAGCTAGGTGGTTTCCCGTTACTTGAAGGATTTACGCAGTTAGGCGATTGGCACAATTCAACTTAAAATCGTTCTAGTCCAAAGGAAAGAATGCAGTGCCACAGTAGTTGTTGGGGGGCTGTGTCTCACAAGCGGTGGCTAATCTGCAAAAGAAACGTGTGTTTGTGAGGCGAGTCCCGTAGCCCGTTCATGAATCATGTACATATTGGATTCAAAATAAGAGCATGAAGGTGGTGTGTCTCGCTGTCGCTGTTTGGCGAAGAGGCGAACATCCGCAAAGGGGGACAGTTGTCGACACATACAGCGAGATTGATGGTGGATCGTGCGAAGAGGGTGCTGAAATGATTTGCTTTGCCATGGCCACCACGTGTACTCTAAAAAAACACGAAGATCATCGTGTTCACTTAATCAATAGAAGTGCGATGTTTGTCGTCTCAAATCAAGACAATGAATTCAACTCCATGTTTCTCACCCTGGAGTATTGAACGCGAAAAAAGAGATCAATTTACATAGTGATTGGGATCCCTACAACGTTGAGGCTCGTTCGCAGTGGACAACTAAAAGATGTGATATTGCCAGAAAGTAGATGACAACTTTTCATGCGCTTCCCATGGACTGTTCGCTCTGAAACTTTGCACGCAGCTCAATAAACAACCCTACAAGATAATGTCCTTCAAAGAATTGGCCTGCGTGGCCTATGTCGTCTCATTGGTTGTCCACGTTCTAGCGTGCGCTGCCTTAATGACAACTTTTCATGCGCTTCCCATGGACTGTTCGCTCTGAAACTTTGCAAATGTGCAAGGTCCATGACTGTAGGGGCATTCTTTTATCACAAATTCTCCACCACCATTGGCATGGTGGATGCGTGGCCGGTCGACCAGAACGAGCACAAAATTCAACAAACTTACTCGTAAGAAGTTGTCGAAGTTTGTCCCGCCGCTCATGCACATTTGGGAACCTTTTAGCATTTGCAAGCCCAGATGACACGACACAGGTATTAAATGCCTGTTCTAAACTCAAGTTGTTCGATTTTAATATTTTTTCAACACCCTTGCCAAATTTCCCTACGAATTACTGTTTCGTCATTTATCAATTGCGCCTCACCAAATGCAAAGTCATCGAAAGTATACGGCTTACTTGACGTGTCCAACACACCACAAACATTGTGCGATCCTATATTTCTACACACCATGAAATTGGTTAGCACAATGGATTCCTACCCAATGATATTAATGTCATGTTTAGTGTTTTCAAAAGACGCTTGTGCACATATTCCTGGTCAATGGCGACTTTAGTTGTTAAATTGGTGGTTTCTTTGGCACGAATCTGATAGCCCTCTTGTTCTTCGGGGGTTAATTCGTTCCAATTACAGGCAGCATTAATAGCAGCAATAGTGTCGACCCCACCACTGCCAATTCGAGCTGCCTCTAAGCAAAATAGTTAGATCGATTAACCATTCAGTTGCAACACATTTGAGTGATTTTGATACATCGTTCTTGTACAAATGGAATGGACTTATGGTCATTTTCTTAGAAAAATACAGAGGGACCTCTCGAATGTGCTCATACTCGACACCGCTGCTCGTCCTTGACGTGGTGGCTGAAACACTGGGTACTCTTTTTTTTTTCCCTCGGTGTTGAACCACCCCTGAATTAATCATAATGTAGACATATATCAGACAGTCTACATTATGATGTGGTTCAACACCGAGGGAAAAAAAAAAGAGTACCCAGTGTTTCAGCCACCACGTCAAGGACGAGCAGTGGTGTCGAGTATGAGCACATTCGAGAGGTCCCTCTGTATTTTTCTAAGAAAATGACCATAAGTCCATTCCATTTGTACAAGAAGACTGTCTGATATATGTCTGATATATGCACGTATCTGCTTTGCAACGACATGATTGTCCGGTTGTCGACTGTATTGAAAAGTTTGGCAAGTCGTTGGTGCTCTCCATTGTACCTCATCGCACCTTCTGTACCAGCTTGCATTTATGCATGCATAAGGGCGATCTCGTTCGCTGTGAACACCTTCATGCAGCCGACCGATTGTTGCGAGAAAAGCAGACGTTACAAAATTGTCCAATATATTAGACAAAGCGACCGTTACCGGTTTCGAAACACGGACCTCCTGTATGCAAAGCTGGAATCATAGCATTACACTAATATATCATTCTTAATCATTGTGCTCCACATTTGCATAAAAATGCAATCATTGGGCCTCGACCACCACTCTGCAGGACTTTTGCATGACTTCCGTCGCTCGGCGCACTACCCGCTGCTCGAGAAGACACCCCGTCGCACCTGAGAGTTCGTTGAGGAGTGCCAGAGACCATGTATCAGCCCTCCAACGAATATCTTTCACCCCGCCAACCACGCTCCTACGACACGCCATGGTGTTTCCATAAACTTCCTTGACGACTTCATAATTCTTGTAAATATATAGATTACAATTTTTAGTGTTGAGAACATTTGTGTCATTTAGTGTAGCGGTTGAGCGCTGGTGCTGCAGGCAATATGACCCGGATTCGATTCCCATCGGAGATGTTTTTGCGATTCTTTAGATTTGTTTTTTGGGTATTTGAAGTGCCAACCTTTTTCCGGATACGTTAACTATACATGAACACCAACTCTCACGTCGTGAATTGGGACGATAAACTTCGGATTTCCAAGCATTAAGTGACCACGATGAACATCGTGGCTTTTAGTGTGAACGTCCTGACCACGGCCGGTCTATATACCATAGGCTTTTTTTAACTCGATCGGCCAAGGAGAGGTTGTTGGCCAATTTTGATAAATATCTGCCAGGACTGAGAATACCCTTTGGTGGTTGACCGTAATGGGCTGAGGAATACTACGCAGAACACGGCGAGCTTGAGTGCAATCAACTTTGAAACATCATGATCATACGATCAACATTCTAAGCTCGCAAGCTCAACACCACATGTTTGAAGGATTGGATGAGCCTGTTGAAATGCACCTCAAAGGGGCACCATCACTCACACTTTCCAAGACATCAACTCCTCAAATTCGATCACTGCCAGAATGCAGGTGCACCATAGAGGAATGTTTGTGGTTAACACTTTGTGTGACGAAATAACTGATCATTACACTCTCTCCCGCAGGTTGTCTTGTGGGCAAGACCTCACATGCAACAAATTCGGACAACCGTCCTTCATGATCACTTTTCAAATTGCTTCCACCTGGAATCATGACCAAGAGCCCCAAGTACCAGGCTGTCGCGCTCGACAAGCCTCGGTTGTACACCAAGCATCCACTTGACACGGTCAACATCTTCTCCCGCCTGTTCTACACGTGGGCCACGCCACTCTTGATGCTTGGCAATAAACGCCAGCTTCAATCCTCGGACTTATGGCCTCTCCAAGACGTCAACAAGTGCGACAACATCAGTCGCATTTTTGAACCCAAGTACCGCGAAACGAAATCCATCTTTCGCGCCAGTCTCTCTGTCTTTGGTCGCCGAGCCATATTCATTGGCTGCCTCCAACTATTTGCCATGCTCGCCAACCTGTATGGTCCCATCGTCCTCCAGCAAGTCGTTTCGGTCGTCGAATCTTCCAACAACGACTTTCGTATGCTTTTGGTGCCCATCGTTACCCTCTTTGCCGTCAAGTTGGCCCAAGCTGTGATCCAAACGCAATCTACCTTTCAAAATGAACTCATCGCAGTCCAGTTTTGCTCGGTGCTCCAAAATCTACTCTACAAGAAGGCTATTGCACTCAACGCCAAGTCCCGCAAGATCAAAAGCACGGGCGAAATATCCAACTTGTTTGCGACCGACATCGATCAAGTGCTTGCAGCGTTGTACACGGCCAATGACATTTGGATCACACCCCTCCAAGTGATTGCGCTCTTGTACATGCTCTGGCAAATCCTCGGCTACGCGATGTTCTCTGGCACTGTTGTCATCTTGACTGCGTTCGTCGTCAATCGGTTTCTTGCAACTGCTTCCCGTAACAACCGAAAGAAACTCATGAAGAAAAAGGACACGCGCATGAAGACGATCAACGAAGTCTTTGGCTCCATGCAAATTATCAAGCTCAATGCATGGGAAGAGCGTTATGGTGACAAGATCCGCGGCCTGCGCGACGATGAACTTAAGTCCCTCTGGACTGGGTCGTGCATCAGTGCTGGCACAATTGCAATGAACTACATTGCCCCCGTTGCTCTGACCACTGTTTCTTTTGCATCCTACGTCCTCATTTTGAAGCAACCACTCACGGCTTCCAAGGTCTTCACTGCGCTCTACCTCTTCAACATGGTGAAAGGACCTATGATGCAATTGCCCCAAATCATTGCCACTTGGATGCAGTCCCTTGTGTCGTACAGACGTTTTGTTGAGTTCCTCTCTCTGGAAGAACGCGATCCCGCGGCTGTCACAACCACCGTTTCTTCGAACGACTTGGCCATTGAAATCGTGGATGGCTCCTTTGGCTGGGATGCCGAGAAGCCCTTCTTCCAACACCTCAACCTCGCCATCAAGCGCGGCGAATTGGTCGTTATCCACGGCAGCGTCGGCGAGGGCAAGTCCTCCCTCGCCAATGTCCTCCTTGGGGAGCTAGACAAGTACGCTGGCTCGGTCGGCGTCCGCGGCCGCGTCTCATACTTTGCCCAGCAGCCGTGGATCCAAAACATGTCGATTCGGGAGAACATCCTCTTTGGCCTTCCCTACGACCGCGTCAAGTACAACCGCGTCTTGGAGGCGTGTGCGCTGCAGAAGGACCTGGAGCTCTTTGCGGCTGGCGACCGGACGGAGATCGGGTCCAAGGGCGTCAACGTCTCTGGCGGTCAGAAGGCCCGCATCAGTCTGGCCCGCGCCTGCTACAGCGACGCCGACATCTTTATCTTGGACTCGCCACTCTCAGCCGTCGATGCCATCGTGCAGAACGAAATCTTCACCAAGTGTCTCTTGGGTTTGTTGCGTCACAAGACAATCTTGCTGGTCACGCACAGCCCTGAAATTATCGGATCGCAATTTGTCGACCGTGTCATCGAGATCAAAGAAGGCCAAATTGTTGAAACTCTCCATGAATCCAAGAAGGAAGACCACGACGTCCTTGTTCCACCGCTCAAGGCCCGTTCGTTCCATGAAGTTGACAACGAAGATGATTTGCCGATTGAAGGTGACATCCCGTCTGCTACGTTGCATTACGAAGACTCGCTTGTGTCTCCGTCGATCAAATCCCCCTTTGGTGCCCATCTTGAAGAACATCTCTTCACTCCTATCGGTGAAAGTCTGCAAAAGACCTACAGTGAAGAAGACACGAGTGGGAAATTGGTGGTTGTTGAAGAGCGAGAAGCGGGCCGTGTCTCCAGCGAGGTCTTCATGGCCTACTTTAACGCTGTCGGTGGCTGGCCTGTGGTGCTGACGCTCTTGGTCGTTCAGTGTACTTGGCAGGGACTCCAGGTGGCCAGTGACCTTTGGCTCAGTGCCTGGACTAGCACCGGTTCGAAGCTCACACCCGAAGAATTCCACGCCAACGCCCAGTACAACATCTCCATCTACGCCATTCTTGCTGTTGGTTCCTCTGTCATGGTGGTCTTCCGCAGTCTTACATCTCTTGCGCCGGACTCCGTGCATCCAAGAAGCTTTTTGACGACCTTTGCAAGGCCCTTCTTCGTGCTCCCATGCGCTTCTTCGACGCGAACCCGCTTGGTCGTATTTTGAACCGCTTCAGTGGTGACATCAACCAAGTGGACGGTCGAATTCCTGGCTATATCAGCTACTTCATGGCGACACTCTTTATGTTGCTCTTCTCGCTTGGCACAACCATCTTTGTCATCAAGTCCATGGGTCTCATTCTTCTCCCGCTCATGTGGATCTACTACAAGGTGGGCTCCATGTTTGTTCAACCTGCCCGCGAACTCGAACGTCTTTCCAAGACCACCCGTTCACCCATGATCACGCACATTTCTGAATCGATCGATGGTGCTGTTCTTGTGCGCGCATTTGGGGCTAAGCAAGTCCGTCGTTTCGAACGCACCCACCAAGCCAAGGTCGACCGCAACAACGAAACCAATTTTTGCTTTGAATTGGCTGGTCAGTGGTTTACCTTGCGCATTCAAATGATTTCTGCGACGATGCTTTTCATCACCACCGTCTCGCTTGTTTGGATGCGAAACTATCTCACTGCAGGCTTGATTGGTCTCGTCTTCAACTATTCGCTCCAAATCACAGCCCAACTCGAAGGCATCGTTTGGGTCTGGTCCGGCTTGGAAACTGCTATGATCGCTCCTGAGCGAGTGGCCGAGTACACGAACGTCGACCAAGAAGCTCCGCGCGTGAATTCCTGGTGCTGCCTCCTCTGAGTGGCCCCAAGACGGCTCGATCAGCTTCAAGAACGTCAGCTTCCGGTACAAACCAAGGACCCACTCGTCCTCAAAGACATCAGCTTTGACGTCAAGTCGGGTGAAAAGATCGGCATCGTCGGCCGCACCGGCGCCGGCAAGTCCAGTCTCACCATGGCGCTCTTCCGCATCAACGAGATCGCGTCCGGCACAGTCGAGATCGCTGGCGTCAACACCGCCACGGTCGGCGTCAAGACCCTCCGCGAGAGCATGGCCATCATTCCGCAGAACCCGATCCTCTTCAAGGGGACGCTGCGCAGCTACCTCGATCCGTTCGACCAGTACTCGGACGCGCAGCTCTGGGACGTGCTCAAGAAGGTGCGTCTGACGGACCGCATCGCATCCGAGACCGACAAGCTGGCCAGCATCGTGGAAGAAAACGGAGAAAACTACAGCGTGGGCGAGCGGCAGATGCTCTGCATGGCCCGCGCGCTCCTGCGGCAAGCCAAGATCGTCATCATGGACGAAGCCACGGCCGCCATGGACCACGAGACGGACCAGAACCTGCAGCGTGTGATCCGGGAGGAGTTTGCGATCTCGACGGTGCTCACGATTGCCCACCGGTTGGACACGGTGTTGGACGCGGACCGCATTTTGGTGTTTGACCAAGGGAAGGTCGTCCAGTGCGACGCGCCAGCTGCGCTCGTGAATGCTGGTTCTGGTATCTTCTTTGACCTGTGCCAAGAAGGCGGTTACTTGGACAAGGTCAAGATCTCAGAGTAGCTGGATGCTATGAAGAGGAATGTTGTATTTCGACTCGTCCAACTGTGTGTTTGATGTGGATGCGGGAGTACAGAGATTACACATCGAGGGCAGTGTCGTTGTGCCGGTAGAGGTGCCACCTCGCCTAAGTATTGAGAACTTAGTGATGCGCTTGGGCCTTGTAAAGAAAAAATGTTACGACTTCAAAACAAAATGGGGCAGAAAACCAAAGGAATCATTTTGTTTTGTGGACCCCGTTTGAAGTTGACCTTGTTGCCATGGCTGAAGATAGTGACCCTCTGAGTATTTCGTCACAGACATTGACACCGTTGATTGAAGATGTTCTCCATGGACACACACAACCAATCTTGTTTCCTGGGGATCCACCTCTGAACGAGGAATCATTTGAAGCCCAAGCACAAGAACTATGTCTAATTGACCTTTTTATGGATGCTCCAGCAATTCCACAGCATGGTATTGAGGGGCTTGTCGATTCAAGAATTAGTGGACCGAGGGCGGATATCAGTGACCAACGCACGTCAACATCTACAAGGGCCAACAACAAGAGAAAACAGTACACACTTGGAGTAAAACCAAAATGTCTTTATGCTCTCAAGCACAACAAGAAGTTGACGAACGTTGGGAAAATATTTGATGAAGAGCTGGAAACATTGGTGACTTGGAAGAAAAACCGAGGCAAAATATAGGCATCGGAAGGACGAGATGTTGAGAAACATATGAGACCAGCTTCGACGAAACCGCATAAGAAGTGGGGGAAGAAAGACGAACGAAAGCCCACTAAAAAGAAGAGTGACGAATCGCTTCAGGAATTGCGACTGTGGGTGTTGAATTTCAGTGGTCAAGCACAAATGTGTCTGCACTTAATGACAAAGGTAACGTTATCGAACTTTGGCCTGAACAAAGAGACAAGGCAAGATGTCGATTTCGTCACTCGTTGAGGCTCTATATCGAAGACGACAAGTTGCAATATCGAACGAATATGTTTCTCAGAGCACATATGCCCGTCGATCCTGTGTTGTATGAGTACTTTGACGAGAATACAAGATGTATTGCCATGTCCAATAGAAAAGTTGTTCTAAAAGCTATAATAAAAAGGGGAGGGTCAGCAGCATCGTCATGTCGTGGGCAAACAGGAGAGCTTGTTTTTTTAATTACCGTCACTCTTGGGTATTTTAACCTATTAAATGTGATTGATATATCTTGAAGTTTGTATTGGTTTTAGTGGTCCTAAGGGTCTGGCGCGCAATATTTCCAGCTTGTGTGAGTATTTTTCTTTCACCCCACCTTGAAGTGACGTCCTGGACAGACCTCTTATCGAACATTATTGTGCTATATTTGGTATGCAAAACAACCTTTTTTCACGAGAGATTACAAGACAAAATAGTGTGGACTTGTAGGTTGGCACGCTGCATGATTGCTGAATGACATGGGTGTTGTCAACGGACAATTTCGATGTCATCATTGATTTTCCTTCAATATTTATACCACGAAACAGCAGTTATCCAACGAGTGTTGTTGACCGCACTTTGGAATTCTCGGCTAAAGTAGTGAAATCGGATTCAATCGGTCTAAACGTGGTGATATTGATGGTGGAATGTCCCTATGTGATCCTCGTGATGTGGGACAACTAGAAGCACTCGTGTTATCGAGCCTTCGTTGGGGTCACGCCTGATGAACAGGCGGCTCAATCGCGTGTAACTGCGAAGGTATAATTCGACACTGTTAATGCCTTCTCTTACGATGCTTCATTGATTCTATTACTCGATTAGTCATGTAGAATGGCGGACCATTTGTTTTCATCATGTCAAATGGAAGCACGCTTCTTGCTGTGCCTCTTCTTGATGTGTCCTTTCACTCAATCCCCATCGTTAGTAGCTGAAATTTTTTGGCTTCAGGTTGTTCCTCGATCGGTCAACTTGTCTCCCAGTGTGACAAGCAATGGATTGTGTTGAATGACAAGGCGAACTGTTCATGCGCTTGCTTTCGTAGCAAGTCCATGGGACGAATTCATGGAGACTGCTGTGAGGAAAGACGTTTTGATGGGCCTCTTTTGCATTTGTGGTACAAAATTAGTTTCCAACATCACCCACATATGCAGAATTCATATGCACGTCACAGAATTAAACTACTGGGATTTGAGTTCCGAATTCTAAACATCAGGAATTTGTTCTAGTCAATAGATTTTTCCAAGCCTGTTCTTCTTGGCTTGCCGCTCTTGAGGCGTTGATGAAAATTTGGTTGCATACTGCAATCGATGATATTGTTGGCATGTGAAACTTTATATCAACCATCCATTCAAGGATCGAATCCCCTGGGTGGAAAACCCTAATGACTACTTGCGACGTCACGAAGGCTATGGAAGCCAGAGTGAATGCACCAAGTCGAGTATCGAGTGTTTGGAAATTGAATTTCATGTTTGATAAAAACACTTCAATTTGCTTCCACCTGCAAGCATATCGATGGGCACGAAATACCAGGCCTTTGACAACGACAAGGCCCGACGTTACGCCAGGCATCCACTTGACACGGTCAACGTCTTCTCCCGCCTCTTCTACACGTGGGCAACGCCACTCATGGTTCTCGGCAACGAACGCCAACTTGAGCCCTCCGACCTCTGGCCCCTCCAAGCTGCCAACAAATGCGACGCCGTCAGCCGCAAGTTCGAACCGACATACCACGAAACCAAGTCCATCTTTCTCACTTTTCTCTCTGTCTTTGGATGCCAATCTCTCTTTATTGGCCTCCTTCAACTCTTCGCAATGCTTGCCACGTTATTCGGGCCAATCGTCCTTCATCAAGTTGTCTCCGCTGTTGAGTCTTCCAACGCCGATTTCAGCACACTCTTTGTCCCAGTTGTCGCCCTCTTTTTGGTCAAAGTTGTCCAAGCTGTGATCGCGACCCAGTCCAAACTTGTCAATCAAATTATGTTCTTCAAGTTCGTATCCGCACTCCAAAGCTTGCTCTTCAAGAAGACGCTCGCACTCAACACCAACTCCCGCAAGGTCAAAAGCACGGGCGAAATCTCCAACTTGTTCTCGGCTGACATGGATCAACTGCTATCCGTTGCGTTCACAGCCAACGACATTTGGATCACACCCCTCGAAGTGATTGCCCTCTTGTACATGCTCTGGTATATCCTCGGCTACGCCATACTGTCAGGTATTGTTGTCATCTCGATTGCTTTCCTCTCGAATCGTTACCTTGCAACTGCTGCCGGTAACAACTGGAAGGCCCTCATGGAAAAGAAAGACACGCGCATGAAGACGATCAACGAAGTCTTTGGCTCCATGCAAATTATCAAGCTCAATGCATGGGAAGAGCGTTATGGTGACAAGATCCGCGACCTGCGCGACGATGAACTTAAGTCCCTCTGGACTGGGTCGTGCATCAGTGCTGGCACAATTGCAATGAATTAT
>VJMH01006942.1:0-12743 GCA_009835185.1 Aphanomyces stellatus | reverse complement strand
TCCTTGGTCGGGTTGTCGTTGTACATAAAGTACGCAGGCGCTTCGCCGCCATTGCCGGCCGCGGCCCACGCAGCCACATCCGCATAGAGCTGCTTGGCCGTCTCCATGCTTGGCACATGACCATTGAGCGGGGTACCTTCGGTCGGCCACCCGATTTCGGTCAGCACAAGCTTGTCGCCGTACCAGCTGTAGACACCGTCCCAGCGCGCAACCAAGTCATCCATCGGCTTGTCGGGCGAGCCGCCAAAGTACGGATGGATGTTGACGCCCATGATATCGCATTCTTGCGCGAGGTCCCAGCCACCAAACCAACTGCCGTCGGTTTGGACCGCGCCGACCTTGATATAGCCGAGGCCAGCATCGCGGAGCATTTGCTTCATGCGGCGGACATGACCGATGACGAAATCCTGGTCCCACTTGCCGGTCAAGAGCTCTTCGTTCCCGACAAAGACGGCCTTGACGACGTCGGGGTGTGCACGCGCGCCATCGACAACCGCTTGCATGTCTTGGTCGATCTCACCTTGCGACCCTTGAATCCACACACCCGCATAGATGCTCAAGCCAGCATTCGCAGCCTCAACAATATGGTTGTTGATGCCGCGGGTTTGGAACGTTCGGACGGCGTTGAAGCGCTCCTTGATCTTACGGAAATTTTGTGCAATCATGCCAGGCGTCCACGATTGGTACGCGTCGTAGCAGACACTCAGCTCACCATTGCCATTGCCGACGGCGATCGCCTTGGCTTGGCTTGACGACGGGTGCATCGTAGCAATTAGAGTGCCAATGACGGCGCCGACGACAAGCAACGCCGCCGTGACGAGCAAGAGCGCACGCTTCTTGGAATGGATGAATCCACGCGCCGGGGCTTCGTCCGTGGTTGTGGCGGCCTCTACATCGACGGACGCGTCAACGGCTTCGACGTAATCGGCGTCCGTGAGGGGGGTTTGCGGGACGTTGGCAGTGGTGGGCGACGCGACCACGATGTCTTCCACGGGGGCAGGAGCAGCAATTACCATCTTGATGTGTGTGAGGTGGGGGAAATTGCCGACTGCGGTCGTCGTTGGAGGGTTGCAGTGCTGAAGTTTGTTGTATAGGCATTTGGCGTCGCGCTGGATACTTGATGGTCGTTCACTCGAGTGTCGTATCGAACGGATTGCAATCCTTGGGCAAATGCCTCATGAGACATTACAAGGGGAAGCTTATAGCCTTATTTGGGACTGATTTCCCCTTCTATCCGTATATTTCCGGATATAAATGTTATATCATTAGAAAATTTGGGAATTATCCCAATTGAAGGCGACCCCAGGCCCATGACCACACAAAGCCAACATATACCCACCGTGGAACCCACTCCGGCGCAACGGACCAGGTTTTGTACGACTCGTACCCTCAACAGACGGGGTTTTGACCTTCTTCACCTTTTCTTGGCACACTGCGATCGCCAATGATATGGATGGCGAGACCAGGCAACTAGACCACGTGTCAATCACGCTGAGGGGCATCCTGGGTGCCCACCTCGCGTCTCGAAAAGCAACAGTCTCTGCAACAGGACACGGTTGAACGTCGAAGACCCCTACGCGGACGCCAGCGTCGTACATCGACAACGTCTAAAGCGAATGATACGTGGTGATAGCGGGCAATGCTGATGAAATGGTCAGTCGACGAATACTACAAACCAATTGTTGAATCGAGCAATCTGGGGCACATTTGGGCAACAATAAACCTCCGAGTACAGTATTGCACACAAGAACGGAAACACGACTCTTCAAGATACGACATATTTGGCCTGGCATGGACTCACGTGGCAAATGTCATGGGGAAGCAGGACCTTGGTTTGCCGAGGGTTGACAGCACACGCTTGCTGTGGACACGACTGTCGCCACTCGGGTCAGCGCGTGCCACTCGTGTCGGACATTATTGCGTGGGAAATCCTGATTCAAAAGGCGTCCCGTCTAATCTAATGTCCCTTCAATCTTGGCACTCGAAATGCTTATGTTGCCAGAACGGTTTCAAATCCTGTAACTGCTCGGGTCGACCATGGCGTCCACGAACGGGGCATCGTTGCCGCCGTCGCTGCCGATCGCAGGCGCGATGCCACCGCCGCACAAATGTGCGTTCGAGCGATATGAAGACACAATCTCGGAGATTGGTCAGCTTGACATTCAGCTCGCGATGCTGGAGGGATGCAGCCACACCAAGCTGGGCGAATTCGCGCGGCCTTTTGCCATACGGCTCAAGCCGCACCATGCGCCGCCACCATCGTCCCCCGTGCCGTCGCATCTCCTCCTCTCCCCCGCCCACGTGTCGATGCGGAACCTCTACGACGACGACGGCGTCAACTTGTACGAGCGCTTCCTCCGTGCCCACATGCGGCTCGTGCCGCTCACCAAACTCGTCTTTGGTCCGCTCAGCGTCGAGTACATTGGTGCTGAGCTCGCGCTCGCCGTGAGCTACATGCGTGCGGGGCTGTGGAAACAATGCCACGACCACGCGTGTACGGCCGAGGCCATCGTCAAGGAACAACTCGATCCCGTCGACGCGGTGCCCAGTGTCCGATCGCAGGATGCCAAGCGCGCGGCGCTCTTTCAAACCATTTCCACGCGCCGCGCCGACGCGCAGCTCCACCATGCTTTCACCATTTTTGCGCGGTTGGATGCGAATGGCGACGGTCGCATCGCCCGGGCAGAGCTGCTCGCTGCGATCGCATCCAACGAGTACTTTGACCAACTCAACACGACCAAAGCGAGTGCGATGCCGAATGCCTTTGCCGCGCTCTGCGACCCACAGCTCTTTGAGCAAACATTTGACGAGATCGACACAGACGCGAGTGGGGCCCTTCAATGGGACGAAGTCGTTCGGTACAACCACCGCTACCAACGTCGTGGAGTCTCATGACGTTAGGTACCTCCATGCCAATGACCGGGCGTTCCAAACGTACTGCCAACAGCTCGAACGAACGATCCCGCCCGACTTGCTCACGGCGCTGCATGCTGCGTTCCACGAACCCCGCATGCCAGGCGACTCGCTGGCGCAATGCCTCCAAGCGAGCGACCTCCCATCGATCCAACGCATCGGCGACTACATGCACGCACTGCACATGCCACACGCGCCATCGTGGCCCGAGATGGTCGAAATGGCCTGCCGCGCGGCCAGCGACGAAGTGCACGCGGGCTTGACGTGTAAAATCGCGCTGCTGCATGGCCGGTGCGTGTCACACAACCCGACGACACCCACACAACCTTAGGTACTTTATGAAACGGGGCCAGCTCGACGACGCGCTGCAATGGCTACGACGGGCCGTGTCCGACCACCAAGCAGTCGTTGGCCACGAACACCACGCCATGGCCGACTATTACGTGGCGCTCGCAGACGCACTCTGTCTTCGGCACACACAAGCGCAGCAGCAGGCCAAGGAGACGGCGGAAGCACGGTTTGACAAGTGGCTCGCGTCCGTCGACGGACTCGCCGCCGTCCGCGACGAAGCGCGCCGGATCCTCGACGAGTGCTACGACGACCACGGGAGCTTGACACGGCCCAAGAACAAACGACCCACGAAAAAGGAGGCCGACGCGACGGCGCGGCGCCACTTGCGCGAGGCGCAAGCAAAGGCAGACGAGCACCAGCAGGCTGCCACGTCATCGTCCTCGCCCTTTCTCGACGAAGCCACCGAGCTCTACGTTAAAGTCTGGACACTCCACGACGCTCATTATGGCCGCGAGGACACACATACAGCCATCGCGTATGCAGGCCTTGGCAACGTCTACATCCTCCGGAACGAACCGGGCGACGCCGTCGTCTACTTTACCAAGGCCATTGAAACGTTTGAAGCCGCGTGCGGTGGCGCGTCCGTCCCCGCATCGGCGTTCCTTGCGATGCACGTAGCCAAGATCCACGCCCATCACCACCGCCCCGTCGACGCCATGGCCCTCCTGCAGCACGCGGCGCGCTTCTTCCGCGACCATGCTGGAAAATTCCACGACTCGGAGACGACGCGGCGCGACGCCGCGGCCAACGCGATCGATGCGTGGCGCGGCTGGCTGCAGCTCGCCGACATCGCGCCCAATCCACCGCCGCACGAAGCGGTGTGGGCGGTGCACCGCGACCTCGTCCAAGCAGCCGAGATCGGGTACGGCGAGTTTAGCCTTGAGGCCGGCGACGCGCGAAGCGGTGAAGGCCATTTCTTGAGCCAACTCGGGCACGAGCACCACAAGGACGCCGAGGCTGCGCTCGACGCTGCGTGCTACATCTTGGAGATCCATCACGGGCCAAACGACAAACGCGTGCGCAAGCTGCGGCAGGAGATCGTCTCGCTCGGGGCGAAGCGCAAGCAAGCCGAGACTTCTTCGCCACGTGGCACAGACCACGCGTGGTTGACGTAGAAAGACCAAGTGCTGCAAAGCATACGTCCATGGTCGGGTTCACCGCCATCGTGGACAAAGGGTGTGGGGTACAAGCCGCATCACACGTGGACGATGATGGCGGCGAAGAGAAATTGGGTTACGAGGGTGCGTCGATGGGATGAAGAGTCGAGCAGAGATCGTGGTCGTCGCCTTGAAATACAAACATTCTACATCATTTCAGAATGTTGGTTTCATTAACCTACTGTGCGTGTTGGCGTGCTGGTGCCATGGATCAAGGGATCCGGCTCAACAAAGGCACATCTCTGAGCAATCAAAGAAGAACGACCTGCAATGGGGCCTTAATCACACTGTTCTAGACGACGTCTGCGCTCAAATTTCGACCCACTTCGTGCCAATCGAACCCAAGTGTTTGACTTAGAGGCGACTCCAGCCGTAGTTTAACGACCTCGGTCAGCAGAATTTCGGTGTCTCTTTACGAAGATCGTTGTTCTTTTGCAACGGCCCCAAGATCTTGGCATGTCACAGATGGCGAGCGTCGTGCTGCCCATGGTTCTGACGCCGTCGCGGTACTCGCCGCGGCGGCGCAAGTCTCTCGCGCGGCTTGTTTCGACGGCCTCCGAGTCATCGGACCGCGTCCTCTTTGTCGATGACCGCGACCAGACCGACGCGTGGTGCGCCGCGCACGCCCGTCCGCCGTACCCGACCAACGCCGTCCGCACGGCCAAGTACTCGATCATGACGTTCTTGCCGAAGAACCTCCTCGAGCAGTTCCGTCGCGTCGCCAATTTGTACTTCCTTGTGATTTCGCTGCTTCAGCTCACGACGACGCTGTCACCGACCAACAAGTACTCGACCGTGGGGCCATTTGCCATCGTTTTGCTTGTCTCGATGGTAAAAGAAGCAATCGAAGACCACGCGCGCCATGCCGCCGATCAAAGCGTCAACCAACTGCCGACCCACCGCCTCGTCCCCTCGAACGACGTTGCTGCGACCACGTGGCAGCATCTCCGTGTCGGTGACGTCGTCCGCGTCACCGACGGCGAGGCCTTTCCCGCAGACATGCTCCTCCTCCTCTCGAGCGACGGCGACCACGCGTTCGTTGAAACTTCCAACTTGGATGGCGAGTCGCATGCAAAAGCCAAGTTCTGCCCTGCTTTCCTCGCGATCGACTCGCTCGCGGGGGTCGCGGGCCTCCACGGCAGCGTCGTTGGCTGCGACGCACCCAACGCCAAGCTCTTTGCCTTTGACGGTGTCCTCCAGCGGAGTAGCACAACCTGTAGCAGCAGCCAAGACGGGAGTCGCGAAGTGCCCTTTACGATCGACAATGTTCTCCTCCGAGGCACGTCGCTCTGCCACTCCAAATGGGTCGTCGGAGTCGTCCTCGCGACCGGCCCCGACACTAAGCTCATGCAAAATGTGCGCAAGCCGACGCTGTCCAAGTTTAGCCAAGTCGACCGCATTGCCAATCGCTGCATCGGCGCCATGATTCTGCTCCTCCTGGTGGTCGTGACCGCGAGCGCGGCGGCCGGTGTCGTCTTTGTCCACAACGACAGCAAGCCAGAGAAAGCCGCGCACCATTGGTACCTCCAACTCCCCCGACGAGCAACAGCAGACAACATGGGCCACACAAGCCAAAGTACAACGACGTTCATATCGCTCTGGGTCACGTACCTCATCCTCTACAACAATTTGGTCTGCGCGATGTGGCAACAAAACGTTGACATCAATTGTGTAGGTCCCCATTTCGCTGTACATTACACTCGAGATTGTCAAATGGTGCCAAGCCAAAACGATCGAACGCGACCCGACGCTGACTTGTCCCGAGCTCCGGCGGCCCGCCAAGGCCATGACATCCAACTTGAATGAAGATTTAGGCCAAATCAAATACCTCTTTACCGACAAGACGGGCACGCTCACGCTGAACAAGATGGTGTTGCGGGCGAGTAGCGTCGGTGGTATCGTGTATGACCATGTACGCGTCCCGTCTCAGCCTCTTGCCTCACTCTTTGTTGGTAGAAATTGTCGTCCATCACCAAGACCCACCACCCCACGTGGCCACAGCACAAAAAGGCCTCGCAGATGGCGCTTGATGCCAACGACTCGCCGCAACTCCGATCGTTCGTTCGCTGTCTCCTGCTCTGTCATAGTGCCACGTATGATGCCGACGCCAACGACGGGCCACCGGTCGTGAGTTCGTCCAGTCCGGACGAAGTCGCGCTGCTGCACGCCGCCCCGCCGATGCAATGCGCGTTCCTTGGCCGACGCGGCAACCGCGTCATGATCCAACTCTTTGGGCAAGTTGAAGAGTACCAGCTCTTGGCCTGCAACGCGTTCGACAGCCGCCGTCGGTGCATGTCTGTGATCGTTCAGCAGGACGGTCAAGGTAGATCGGATTGTGTGCCATATACCTCATGTCGGTCGGTATAGATCACGCAGTCGTCTACTGCAAGGGCGCCGACACGGTCCTCTTGACCAAACCCGAAGCCGTCGAGACGTTGAGCCACCACATCCACCAATTCGCGTGCCTCGGGCTGCGCACATTGGTCTTTGGCTGCCGCACCATCTCAATGACGACCTTCCACGCATGGCTTGTCACGTGCAAGGCAGCGCGGCTCTTGTCGGACGCCGACAGCGCCGCCGCGGTCGCCGAGATGGAGACCATGGCACCCCAAGACATCCTGGGCGCCACGGGCGTCGAAGACAAGCTCCAGCCTGGCGTGCCCGAGAGCCTACGCGTCCTCTCCCTCGCTGGCATTCGGATTTGGATGGTCACGGGCGACAAGGACGAGACAGCCGTTGCACTTGGTCATGCGTGTGGCCTCGTGTCCATCCATTCAACGATTGCAACCATCAACGGACGGTCCTTGGACGTGTGCGTGGACCAGCTGACACAAGTCCGCCGCGCGCTCAAGCGACAGGCAGTGTGGAACCCATGCTCTGTCAACCCCAACCTCGCGGTCGTGATCAATGGATACGCATTGGACGCGCTGCTCGAAGAGAGCAACGACCCATACCTCCCTTTGACCCAACTCCTCGTCCAAGCCAATGCTGTAATTGCGTGCCGCCTCTCGCCTGGCCAAAAAGCCTCGTTGGTCGAGCTGGTCAAGACATGGAGCCACGAGAGTGATGACTCGGTGAACCGTCTCACGCTGGCCATTGGCGACGGCGGCAACGATGTCTCGATGATCCAAGCGGCCCATGTTGGCATTGGCATCTACGGCAAAGAAGGTACCAATGTTGCCATGTCTGGCTCTCGTTTGACGCCAGGGACAACGATGTAGGGCTGCAAGCCGTGCGGTCGGCTGACTTTGGGCTTGCGCAGTTTCGCTTTGTCTTGCCGCTTTTGCTTCTCCATGGTCGATGGAACTACCGCCGCGTCATGCTCGTGCTGCTCTACACGCTCTACAAGAACGTCGTGCTCGTTGCGACGCTCGGCCTCTATAGCTTTGCCACGGGCTTTTCCGGCCAAACGCTCTACGACTCGTACTTGATTGTCGGGTGGAACGTCTTGTATGTAGTCGCGCCCGTCTTTGTGTTTGGCATCGTCGACCAAGACATCCGTGCCGCCACAATCCTTCGCTTCCCGGCCATCTACCAAGAAATGGAACCCATCCGACTGCGGAAACTCGTCCTCTGGCTCGCGTCCGCCGTCGTCCACGCCGCCGCCACGCTTTACTTGGTCCTTGCCATCGTCCCCAAAAGTGCACTCGAAGACGGCGGGCTTGTCCTCGTTGGCACTGTCGTCTTTGGCTTGAGCCTCGTCGCCGCGACCGCCAAAGCCGCCTTGACCATGCATCGGTGGCATCGATGGAGCGTCGTCCACATTGCCTCGCTCGGCCTCGGGCTCGTCCTCTTTGTCGTGTTTGTCGCCGTCGACTCGGCCATGTACATGTGGTTTCCCACGCTGTCGGCCGTGCGCGACTTTTGCGGCCTCGGCGGCGCGGCGTGGCGCCAAGCCCCCACCCTTGGTCTCGTCGCCCTCCTCGTGCCGGCGGCCAGCCTCGTGCCAGACGTGGCCTTTTTCGCGTTCCAGCGGCTCTACTTCTTTTCCAATCGCCACGTGCTGCAGGAAATCGACAGTGGCAATGTCGTCGCCACCGGTCGAACACTGCCCGTAGCACCCGCAGCGGCGCTCGACGACTTGGGTGAGGCGTCGCACTCGACCATGTCCAGCAGCCACCACGAAGCCAGCAGCAGCAACCACGATGGCGCAACGTCGATCGCGCGCCTCCAATCCCTCGCCGAACTCATGCAAGCGTTTCCGTCGGCCGCAACACGCTCCGACTGCGAGCTCCTCATCGACCAACTCCAGCGCCTTCACTCGGCCAACCGCGCCGACCCCGACGGCGATGTCCTCGACGCCGCCGACGTCCGCCTCCACCCGACTAAACTCGCGTTCGTCGGCACCCAGCGCCGCGCGCTCGAAGTCGAATTTGAACGGAGCGTCGTGCACCGCGAGAGCGCGCGCGTCCGCGTCTGTGTCGTCCTCGCGACCGCGCTCTTCCTCGTGAGCCTCCTAGTCGAGTATTTCATCGTGACACACAGCCTGGCGTTCCTGGGCACGCGGCTCGCCGTTGTCGGCGGCGCCGTCGGCTACGCGTTCTTCACGACGACCTCCGTCTTTGCCGCGCACTACCACGCCGCGATCCTCGTGCCCATGGCCGCGGCCGGCGCTGTCATCTCAGCCACCATCACCGACACGGGTTACGTCTCGGCCGTCCTCTTCCCCATTGCGCTTCTCACCGTCCTCCACGTCCACTTTCTCCACGCGTTCGTGCTCGCCGTCGCCAACTTTGCCATTTACGTGGCAATCCAGCTCGCCAGCGCCGCGACGCCTCTCACGCCGGCCGAACTCGCGCTCTTTGGGGTGTACGTCGCCTTTGTCGTCGTGCTCGCCGCGCACGGGTGCTGGCGCATGCAGCGCGCGATGCGCGCAGACTTTTTGCAGCACCGGCACCTCGCGATCGAAGAGCGTCGCGCCGTTGACGTCCTCGACCACCTCTTCCCGCCGCACATTATGACGAAAGTCAAAGCGGGCGACGCCATCATCTCGGAAGAAGAGCCCGATGTGACCGTCCTATTTTGCGACCTTGTCAACTTGCATGCTCTCATGCATGACCACGCTCCCGCCGACGTGATTTCGCTCCTCGACCATGTCTACTCGCTCTTTGACGAGGTCGGTCGTCGTCGTCGTCGTCGTCGTTGCGTTGCGCGTATCTCACTCTCACACGCGCGTGTAGGTGTGTGTGAAATTTGGCGTCCAGAAAATGGAGACAGTCGGCAAGACGTACATGGCATGTGCGGGTCTCCAAGCGCGCGGCTCGGCCCACGCGGCGGCGGCGGCCCTCCGCGCCGCCTGCCTCGCCACGGAACTCCTTCGCCTCATGGCATCCTGCCGCACACCCACGGGCGCAACGCTGCCCATCCGCATTGGCCTCCACAGCGGGCGCGTCATCAGTGGCCTCGTCGGGCGCAAGAAGCAGCAGTTCTCTCTCTTTGGCGACACGGTCAACACGGCCTCCCGCATGCAATCGACAGGCGTCGTTGGCGCGTGCCACGTGTCGGAAGCGACGCAGCACCTCCTCGCACTCGATTTTACGTGGACGAAACGCACCGTCTTGGTCAAAGGAAAGGGCGAAATGACCACGTACATCCTGGGCGCGCCGACGTCTGACGCGGCCATGCATTGGCTGCGTCCATCTCGCGTGGCGTCGACGCCAGCTCCGACTGCCAAGCCTGACGACGACACAACGATGCTCACACATCGTGCCATGCGTGCCGACATCCATGCCGTCTGGCTTACCTTTCACAAAGCGACCGATGAAGCCGAGTACTTGGCGTCGACGGCCGCTGCTCGGGTCGAGGCGACGCGCCACACCATCTACGCCCTTGTGCTCTACGTGGTCTTTGCCACCGCGCGCGACATTGCGCTGAGTTATGCCGAGATCAATGCGGCCGTCGGCGCGGTCCTGAGTCTCCGCGCGCTCTTCCTCGCCGCGGCGGCCGCTGCGCTCAAGTGCATGCCGGTGACCATGTCGTCCGCCACACAACAGCGTCTTGTCTGCGGCATGGCGGCGCTTGCGCTTCTCCTGCTCGCGCTCTTTAACGTCTTGCTCGCCACCCATGCGATTCCCCGGTCGCATGCTACCGGCCCCCACCGTCGTGGTGGCATGTCGTCGAGTGCCCTGCCTCCGCCCAGGTCCACCAGCGACCGCGATACCAACCCGCATCGGCGTCAACTCATGCTCGATCACGTCGTTGACATTGATCAGCTGCACGTCAACATGCTCTCGCTTGACGTCGCCTACGTCCTCTTTGTGCTCTCAAACGGCGGTGCGATCGTCCACTGCACCGCCGTCTTCTTCAACGCGGCCGTGTGGGCCTCCGCGTTGGCCCTCTTTGTCGCGACCTACGCAACCGCGTCGCACGACGCGCAGGCGGCCATCGTGTACCCAATCATCCTCACGTCCGGCGTCGCCGTCGCCGCGGTCACGCTCTCGCGGCGGATTGAATTCTTTACGCGGCGGACGCTGTGGCTGCAGACGCGCACGCAGCGCGAGACGGCGCGCGCCGACGCGTTGCTCTACCAGCGGCTCCCCGAGGCAGTCGTCCAGCGCATGAAGCAAGGGGAGGTCGTGTGTGACCACCACACGTCGGTACAGACATTATCCACATACTTGAACTCGAACCTCACGTCTCGTGGTCGATAGGTGGGCATCCTCTTCTCCGACATCAAAGGCTTTACGACGATTGCGTCGCATGCCAAGACCGAACAAGTCATCCAAATGCTCGACGCGCTCTTTGCATCGTTTGACGCGCTCACGGAAAAGCACGGTGTCTTCAAGCTCCAGACGATCGGCGATGCCTATGTCGTTGTGTCGGGGCTGCCATACGTCGACGATGTTGCGTTGGACGGCCGCAGTCGGTCCGCCAAACCCCCAACCCTCCAAGTCGACCAACACATTCAAAACCTCCTCCACATGGCACTCGACATGCTTTATGTTGTCGCCCAGGTATGTCGTTGCGCTGACTCACAATCTGACGACACAACCCGACGACACAATCAGGTGCGCGACCCGAGCACCAACGAACCGCTCCAAATGCGCATTGGCCTCCACCTTGGCAACATGTATGGCGGCGTGATTGGCAGCACGACGCTGCGCTACGACATGTGGGGCCCCGACGTCCTCACGGCCAACGAAATCGAATCCAACGGCGTCGCGGGCCGCGTCGTCGTGAGCGACGCCGTCAAAGATGAACTCGACCAAGTCGGGATTCCATGTATTGACCACAAGGAGATTCAAGGCCATGTCAAGACGTACGTCGTGCAGATAGAGCCGGGCCGCGACATGCCGCGCCGCGCAAGTCCACGCAAAGCCATCGAGTCGGCCGTGCGCAGTGGCAGCGCGTCCCCGCCCAAGCTCCGCAAGTCGTACTAGTCTTCGTCCGACCAATCCGACGGCTCCGAGAGCCCCAGCGAGTCGGCGCGGGGGCGATTCACCGCGTCGAGGCCACGCATACGCTAGTCACAGATAGTCAATACGCTTGTCGTCGGCTCTCCATCGTCGCGAGATGGAACCGACTAATGCATGTACCGATTCAAAACCATTTGCGACCTACATCCACATCAGGCTCGACGAGTACACAAAAACAACGCACCGGGTTTGTGGGTTCCGCCGAGGCGGGGGGCGCGACGGCAGGCTTGGGCTTGGCGGCTGGCGTTGATTTTTGGTTGTCTTTCAAGGTTTTGATTTGCGTGAGCAAGTCATTCTACAAGTGTCGCCATCAACATCAATGCAGAGACAAGTCGACCTCGTCGCCAAAGTTGGACGCATTCCCATCCGACCCATCGTGGCTGCCATCGTCCGACATGTCGACGGTCGGCAACACGGACGGACGCTTGGGGACGTCAGGCGGTGGCGGCGGTTGATTGGGCGCGCCTTGGGGCGGCGGCGGCGCCACTTCTTCGGCCTTGAGGATGGTCACGGGCTTGACAAATAGTTTCCGGTCACGCTCTTGCTCGATTTGATCTTGCTTGCCACTGAGGGCATACTTGCGTCGGTCCATGCGCATCTTGATTTCGTCGGCAAGTGTCAGCGGTGGCTTGTCGGCCTACACATTTGTGTCTTGGGATGATGGACGGCGGTGGCGTCGTACCGCCGCCACGGCCGCGTCGGGCTTTCGTTCGGGCGCGTCGCCGACCTACGACGCATGTGAACTACTCGATTCGTTCGTCGCCATTCATGCCTTGCGCAATTTGTTGACACCAGCATTACGAATCGCATCCAGCAGGTTCGCACGGGGATTGACCGGTTCTGGCGGCGGTGGCGGTGGGCCGTCTTCGTCGGTGGCCAACGCGGCCATCGGAGGGGGCGGTGGGGG
>VJMH01006941.1:0-43215 GCA_009835185.1 Aphanomyces stellatus | reverse complement strand
CACCACCACCACCTCCGCCGCCGCCACCGCCGCTACCTCGAGCGGCATGGTTGAACCCCTCGGCAAATGCCGACTGCCCCCCCGGCGCGCTGCCCGCGGCCGCTGCCGTGCCAAAAAGAGCCGCGCGGTCGTACCCATGTCCGCCCGTCGCATTGGGCGATCGATTGGGCGAGGCCTTCAAGTATGCGTTCGCGGCTTGCTCCTTGACAAATGCGAGCTCGGCCGTGTACTGGTCGACAAAATCCTTTCGGATCTGCATCTCTTCCTTGCTCAATTTGCTCTGTCATGAGGCAGTCAGCATGTGCCTCCCCAACATCGTGCATGTGCGCAAGAGGGAAAAGATAGTTTACCTTCTTCTTCTTTGCTTCTGCTTCGTGCACCGACCGCAGCTCTTCCAAGTCCTCCTCAAGACTTTGGAGATCGTTCCGGACCGCTTGCTGCTGCTGGATCTTCTCGCGGGGATGCATCGGCTTCTTCGTCGAGACGGGCTGCGACATCTCGTTCAAATTCTACCATCGACGTGAGCTCCTCTCGTCCCTGGGTCGCACAGATTGCGCGTACCATCTTCAACGCATGTAGTCGCTCCGAGATCTTGACGCGGAGTTCCCCGAAGCGGTCTCCCTTCTTCACGGCGACCCCCTCCCGCGTCTCCTGGCCACCCATCTCCACGTTGATCTTGGCCAACGTGTCAAGCAGCCCATCAAGCTCGCGGCTCATCCTTGCGTGGCGCTGCAATTGATTTTACGTGGCCAAGGGTGCGATGAAAATAGATATCAAGAGAACATGAAACGCTCGAGTGGCGATAAATCCTCCCGCAAGGCTTTCCATTGGGCAACATGCCCAATGAATGGGATTTATGGCAGTTTCTATTGGGACATTCACATAGGAAAATGACGCCCTCTGGCCCCGTGGTCAACGTGAGGTGTACGTCCATGCAGACACCACCGTGGCGTTACTGAGTAACGAGATTTACTGTCGCGCATGCTTTTTTTACGCCACGAAGACTCGTCGCTTGGACAAGTGTTCATGCACCGTCAGACCTCGATAACGATGGCGAGAGATCCAAGATCGTTGGGACAAATGGGAAAAACCCTCGTCGTCGGCGTGAGAGGCAGAATGTAACGACTCCTTCATCAGCCAATCAAATGCATTCATTCAATTGACCAATCACAGCAATTATTGACCTAACTGAACCACCCAAAGAGCGCTTTTCTGGCAGAGATGCCGCCGCCAAGCAAGATGGACACGCAGACGTTTGCGCATCGCCTGCTCACGTTTGGGGATGACGCCGCATGCACCAAGTTCTTCGACGAGAGGACTGACGTCGACTTCAACCTTCCCAACGAGCAAGGCTGCACGCTGCTTGTCACGGCCTGCGCGTTTGGTACACCACAACAGCGTCGTGTTGGATGACACATCCCCATGTAGATCGCAGTACGCTCCTCCCAAACCTCATCCACCGCACGAGCAATGTTGCCGCCGCGACGCATTCGAATGCCAACAACGTCCTTCATTTCGCGGCGCTTTCAAACCACGTACGGTTGATCTCTAGGTTCATTTACCCAGTGACCCCGGGAACCATAGCCCGATGTCATGCGTGTCGTCTTGGAAACCGATATGGTGAAGATGGCGCCCTTGATCAACTTGGGCAACGCCAATGGCGACACACGTACCCATCATGCCTCCCAACTCTCGTCGCAGACTTGTTTGATTAGCATTGATGGTTGCCTGCACGGGCAAATACATGGAAGGCGTCGACGCGCTTCTCGCGCATGGCGCCGATATTTCGCCCGTCAACCAAAGCCTCGTCACGGCGCTCATGTGCGCGGCGCGAACGGACGAGGACCAAGCCGCCTCGTCGTCGGCCGCGTTGGTCGGTCGTCTGCTCGCACATGGTGGAGACGTCTGCCTCGATGCCGCCAATGTGTCTGGGAACACGGCGTTGCACATGGCTGTCCAAAGCCACAATTGCAAAACAATCCAAGTGCTTCTCGACGGTAGATGCACGCCCTCATTGTTTGGGTTATGACACCCGTGTAGCGGGCTGCGACGTGTCGGTGCGCAACGCCGATGGCCGCACGGCCCTGGACGTTGCGCGATCCATGCAAAATGTTGACGGGACCATGTTGGAGCAGTTGGAACATGCGTGGCGGGCGCTGGAAGCGGCCATCGACGCGCGGAGTCGCGAACTCCTGGGCGACGATGACTGCCTCCACACCATGCCTTCATCATCCGCATCGACCAAGAAGAAAAAAACCAAAAAGAAATCAAAAGCGTCGACGACCAAGACAGCTGTCAACATTGAACATACCCCTGCCAACGACTCTGACAAGCCAGACGCAATCTGTCTGGACAAGTTGTCCAACAAACATGCCGACCACTTGTCGGCGGCTGCATCCCCGCACCTCGACACAACGGAGGATGCTCCTTTCTCTGGCCCACCACCAGGATTGAGTCGCGTCGTGGCTGCGCCCGAGGGCACCACCGAGGGGGCTTTGGCCATTGGCATCTCGTGCGCAGTCTGCGCGACGGCGACCAAGGCCATGCATGCGGAGTTTCCGCTCTTTGAAGACATGGACCTCCATGTGGTCAACTTTGTCCTGGGTGACTTGGATGGTTTGAGCATGTCCCAGCTCGAAGTGCTGCAGGAAGCCCACATGAAAGCCTTTCAGCTCGTGGCCGACAAAAAGGTACACGTTTATTGGTGTTGATGTTGAAGTGACGATCATCGGGTGCAGGTGCAAGTGGCACGGCGGTTGGAGGCCGAGCGTGTCCAAGCCGAATACGAACTCGAACAGCAGATTTTGAACCTTCGATGAGGCCCACTGTGACTTACAATCAGATCCGCGAATCAACGGCAATGGGGATGGGGAGGTTCGCCCCAATGAAGAAATAGTTAACATTGAACCATTCGAGTCGCATCGATCAATATTATGTTGTCGATCGTGGGTTACTGGGGTCCTGATGCGGCGCCAATGATGATGCTTGCTTTCCGCGTCTGTTCCTTGCACCACCACAGGGAAGCCCACTTCCTTTTTCATTCTCTTGCAACGGGACCCCACGTACGTCGAAGTAATAGAGGTAGACAATCAGCTCCAGCGCGTCTACAACTCCCATTTGTTCGTTTCTCCTGTCGAGTATGCGGACTGCCGCAGCACTCGACATCAACCACGTGTCTCCCGGGGAGAAAATTATCCCAACGCTCGGATGAGGTACGCTATCTTTGTCATTACAATTCATTCGGCGATTAATATTGCGACCCCTTCTTGTTGCCAATGCCTTTCGGGTTGGCGTCTTTCCAATCGTCCCACGAGCGATCGCGGTACGTGGCTTCTTCGACCAATGCCAAATTGTCTTCGTCGCCGTCTTCTTCGAGTTGCTCGATGCGACGCGGTCCCGCCGGTGCGTTCCTGAAATATATACTCATGCAAGGATGACGTCATTGTGCTTACTTTTCTTTTTCTTGGCGCGCGAGCGCGTCATCGAGTTCGCGGTCGGCGTATTCTTCCAAGGACATGGTCGGCAAGCGATGGCCAGGCTGAAATACCGAGCCTTTGATCACTTCGCGTTTCATTTCCATCTTGGGGTTGATGTGTGTCACTTCCTAAAGCAGTCATTCAACAATGGATTTGCGAAACCAAATGCCTTACAATGCCCTGGCCTTGGACCGGTGGCTTGCTTTCGGCGGCGTTGAACACTTCGTTGGTTGTCAACTTGGCCATTTGAACCTACGAGGAATGACATGTCGTTTCGAATTGAGGTACACACACCATCGTTTCAAGCATTTCACTTTCGCTCGCAATCGCGGCCTGGTCTTCCATACTCTTGAGGATCGCAACGTCGATCAATTTAAAGAGGCATTCGCGCTCAATGTCTTCCAAGTCTTCCTGTAGCACATGCTTAATAAAGCAAGAATGATGTCACGCACCGAGTCTTTTTCTTTTGCCTGGGCGCGGACGTACAAAACATGCGCCAACGCCTTGTCTGCTTCTTGTTGCAACTGCCACTTGCGGATCTTGTCTTCCCGTGTCTCCTTCTTCCCTTCTTCCAGTTGTCGCAGTTGCGCTGCGCGCTCCGATCGCTTTAGCAACTCGACGCTCACGCACTGGTCCAAGAACGCGTCCAAGAGCGCCGATGCATACGTGAGGTTCTTCAAGCGGGCCGAGACAAACTGACTGCGGTCGCCCTGGACTTGGATCGTGTTGATCTTCTGCGCAAGCATGCCAAGGTAGTAATCGATAAGGAGGAACTGCAGCTGAGGACTCTGGAGTTCGTGCGCCGCTTCGTTGGGACTGTACAGGTCTCCCAGGGACGGGTTCGACTTGAGCTTGTGCAGGCGCTCCATCGTGACGGTCAACTTCTCTTGGAAGCGAAGACTGCCGCTTCCAAGCTCGTTCTCCAATTTCTCCATCTCATGGAAGAGGATTTCCGCAAGACGCAGTTGAATGTATGCTTCCGCTTCGCCCATGATGCTCGCTTGTTGTGTCCTGCCTTGTCAACCAATGTGGCACAATGAAAAATCATGGCTTTACAATTATACGGATCCGGATAAACGAGATTTGAATTCTTTCTTGAAACTCATGTTCTCGCGCCATTCTCGAAGAGTCCGACGTCCACAAAAACGACAGCAATGACGCTCATACCCCATCGTCAATTCCCTGATCCACTGCCTTGCCCTTCAGCGATAGTGCGTGGTAGAGAGGGACGAAGGAATAGTCTTCCTTCTGGATGCACCGCCACAGGCACTGCTCGACGCCATCAAATTCATTCTTCGACTTAAAGCGCAAGTGGGCGACCAAGAAGACGTAATTCCACAGGTAATGTTCGTTCTTCACGTGGTTCTACGTGGACAAAAATGAAACTTTTTTGTGTCAAGATCGCTGCCGCGCACCTCAAAACCGAGTGGCGACTGGCGGTCGAAGGTTTCTCGATTGATGTTGCAGACAAAGCATTTCCCGATTGTGTCTTTCAGTCGCTCTTCCATGCGATTACGTTGGTCCCCAAACCTATACCAACAAATTCAAGTATCTCAATGCGTGAAGGTGCATACGTGTCAATGATAATGCCAAAGAAGATATTGACAAAGATCAATATGATGACGACGTTGAAAAGATTGTCGAACGCAAGGCGAGGACCCCACGTGCTCTTATCATCAACCGTTTGAATTGCCAAGTGTGAGCCTAGAGACCGAACGGCTTTCATGTTACTTTGACGGTCCCAAGAGAAATTGTACCGATGCCGCCGTTGCTCTTGAACGTTTGGTCGAAGGTTGTCATAAAGCACGAGAGAAGTTCGCCACATTCAGCAATGGTGGTATTGGACCCGGGTACACTTGACGGCAGGCTTTGATATTGACTCCGGAAGAACGTGAAGCCAAAGATCGCGAAAATGTACTCGGCGATCATGAGGAGTGTGAACGACAGCATGAGGCTCTTCCACGGCCATGCAATTGCATGGACTATGATTGTCAGTTCGGGAAAGCTAAAACGAGAAACAACGTATGGGGATGAAGCCAGAAATTGCACCAAACCGGAGGAGAATGTCAAAGAGATGGAAGGCGAAAAGAAAGTTGTGCGCCAAGAACCCCATGATCGCCATGAAGAGATACACAACATAGTAGACGTAAACTGGGTGGCGAAGCAAGAAAAAAATCGACCGAACGATGTTTGAGAGCTCGACATCGTCGAAACGAACACCAGCCAAAGTCAGCGTCGACGACTGCTATTGCATGAAATGATCATGTTTGAAAGGAACGACGTTTTCAACTTACGCGGCTTGTTGGTTGGGGGGGGTCGCTCTCAAGTGCGGATTTTGATCGATGCCGTGCGGCATGCCGTTTCCAACCTTCGAGCATGATCAAGGGGCCATATCTACCCAGTACGTATTGGGAGTTAGAATGTTGCGACCCAGGAATAATACGAACGTGAAGGCATAGAGCATGACGATGGCCACTGAAATAATGACTTGAAGTCCGCCGAAGACGCGGACGAGAGTTGCCATGGGGATACCAAAGACATTGCCCAAACATCCGATTTGGTAATTGGCATCTACGGGGCTTTGGTATGGCAATGTGTCACCAACGTAGCGCCAGTCAGTCTACACGTGTTTCAACGACTCAACGTGCGTGTCGAAGACAGTACCATGTCCACATAGCACGAAATCAAGAGCACATTCAAAATGATGGCAAAGAAAAACGAGAAAAGCTGACCCCACGTGAAATACTTATCCCCGGCAAATGACATGAGGTACCGATGTGTCATTTCTGAAATGATCTATCGTCATCGCAAGTTCAGGCATTCAATGGCACGCAATGATATGTTACCCCATCGGAGCGCGCAAATAAATCTGCAATTTTTTGAGCGGGGGAATCCCTGTTGATGTCAAGCATGACTGAGTCCCGCATGTCGGACGTCAAAAATGCGCAGACGGGGGGCTTTGGGAAGTAGAAGCGCTGGAGGCGTTTTTCCTCCACCCCCACGGCATCGATGTGCACTTCGACGGACGCACAATTTTTGCTGAAGAAAGCATAAGCCTCGGCGTACGTAAAGTCACGGTCGTTTTTCAAGAGCTTTTCAATTTGTTTCTTTGCTTTGAATGCCGCCCGAAAGCCTGCCGAGATCGGGTTGAGACTACAAGGTTATCAATCACAACCGTATGGTGGAGCCAAAATACCTCATGGTGGGCTCGTCAACGTCGTTCAGTTCCGTTTCCGACGGAACAATGCTGCTCTGAAGTACGATGCCAATGCCAGGTACCTCCAGCAGCCGGTGAAATAGAATGAAAATGTTGAAGCCAGCATTGAGCATAATGCACGACGAAGCATCGTCCTTGGTCATTGACGAGGGAATGAAGAACGGACTGGTTAATGTCGAGGCCTTCGACGGACCTGCTGCCATGAGTGTTTTCTCGTCGAACGACGGTGCATCGGTTTCCTTGGGTGGAAGGTGGGCCTGTCCCAGCACAATTTTGATCATCCGCACAATGTAATTATCGCGCTGTCGGCCCTCAGGTGACAAAAGCTCTGCGTCGAATGCTGCTTCAGTGTATTTGCCATCGCGGCGTTTCTACAAAATTCAATGTTTACTTGCCAAATGGAAATGCCTCCTCTACGAACAAAAAAACTTCCGAAGACAGAAACCAGTAAGTCTTTGAGACACCGAATCGAGAGCAAGCTGGCCATTCGTTCATGTATGAGGGTGTCTGTGCGCCCTTCGACAAGGGCAACTAAAGCGAGTGTGCACCTACGAGCTTATTTCAGATTATGGAGATCGAAGTTGTGCACATGTATTTGAGGGTGTAAACGTCATTGCCCGAAAATCCCGCTTCAGTGTTGTTCATGCTCAAAAGTACATTGACCATGTCGATAAAATTGCAGCCATTATGTTCAGACGGATCAATGACAGCCACTTGGTTACCCTCACAAGGGCCCTACAAGAACCCCCTTGCTTGTTTTTCAACTTTGTTGAGGTGACGAACCTGAATGAATTCGACAATTGTTTCAAATGCTTTCTTGAGAAGCGACACCGTCGACGGATGTAGGGCACGCACAAGTTCGTTGAAAAGCTTGACCACGAGACCTACAATATTGACGGACCCTGTCGTCGATGCCGGCTGCTGACGAAACAAATTTTGAAACTTGATGTTGTGACCTTTACAGTTCTGTTGTGTACATGGACCGTTCAATTGGATATTGCATACCTTCACAAAGCAAACGAAGCATTTCAAGGACGTGGAGTGTTTCCAAGTTTTGCTCCGAGATAAACCTCGACGATCCGTTTGTGGAGGCAGTCCCATCATCCGCCGCCGATGCTGGGGTTGACGTATTGGTAGCATCAACAAGAGTTATCGCTCCCCGTAACTTTTGCTCAACCCGCTCGAACCATTTTGTGTTGGCACCGGATGTCAAGAGCTCGTAAAATTGGATTTGGGCGTCGTGGTTGCCATCTCGTAAAAGGGATATCGCCAACAAGACCAGCGCTCGATGTGTCGGGGCATCTTTCTACACGAGACCAATCTCATGGAATGTCGCGGGATTTGTCGCACCTCGTGGGACTTGCAGTATAACTCGATAATCATTTTCGGGGCTCCAAAGGCATGCAATAGCCCCCGTGTTGCGGGCGACGACGACGACACTTGCTCCATGACAACTAATATCTCGAGCGTCGAATGGAGGGCAGTTTGACCAAGCCGAATTTCTGAATTGTTGGCGTGCGCAATGAGTTTCGCAACAACGAATTTAAAGTCCAAGCCTGGAATCACAGTGGACCGACGCATATTTGCCATGGGTACAATCGACAGTCGATTTTTCAGTCGTTCGACTACTGCTTCAACCGGGGGCACATCAATGTTGATGAACGCGTCCAGCATCGTTTTCTTTTCGCGGATAATACTGGCCGTATAAAAAGCAGCTGTGTGAAGCCACTTAGTGAAGAATTTCAAGTGCACTTCGGGCTCGTTTCTCCCCGCGACAAACATTGTCATGGTCCGTTCGGAAGTTTGTACCTATTCCTCGGGTCAAAGCGATGTTGATGACTTATGACGAACCTGGAAACCCATTGATTTGTCCACGCCTGCCAGTTCGACCGCCATTTGACCGAGACGAGTCGTATGTGCTAGTACTACCGGAGACACGAGATCGGCCCACGTGAACGGCAAGTCGTCCAAATGGTGCGCCAGACCGCTGAGTGCATTAACGTAGTCTTGTAGAGCCTGTCGCAGGTGCTTGTGCAAGATATTGTGGTTCGCACAATGATGGTGAAAGTAGTGACCCAAAGCCGGCACAAGCGATTCAAATACATAAGTCAGTTCATGGCCGTGAACACGCAAGACAGCGGCGGCCGAGGCATGTGCACTAAGCTTACACCGTGGCAAGAGTGCCAGTATTTCGGACGGCTGCGAGCACACGAACCGTACCAACGCTTGATTGCCGGCCACTTCCGTCACATATTGCTCCGTATTGAGCCACGCTTCGTTCAACACCTTGCAAAGTACAGTCAGGACACAGTATTCTATATGTGTCAAAAAGGCCCGACCTTGAGCAGTTTGCATTTGAGTGGCAAGGGCAGAGTCGGTCGTTCCAGCGCATGAAGCAAACTGTCCATGGGTAGCAAGCCCTGCAAGCGTGCTTCGCAGATGAAATTTTCCCCCAACGTCAAACTGGCCAAGAGGTCGAAGAGCTTGAATCGATATAGAAGTGGTTGAGGTGCTGGGGAGATCGATCCAGTCGTTGAGCGGACCCGGCTCAGTTGCGCCAGCCAAATTCCTGGTGTTTTTTCACTGTCGTCGAAGGTCGCTTTGGTGTTGGTGCGTGCAAATTGTGATACCAAGCCCAAGATGCGATCGAGAATCGAATTCGGCTCGGCCGTGTCGCTGTGAACTGGTGGTCTGTCATCACGAGTACCATCGTCCATGTTCTCAAAGAGCGGCCTCCGAATCACTCGTTGCAGCACAAGTTTAGGGTCTTCGAGCAAGCTGTCAAACGCTATCGTTTCATCCAACGAGGCATCCAGCGATAAATCCAAGACGTGTTGTTTGCGGTGGGCAGCCATCTATCCATTATTGGGATGACAAGGGAGACACTCCAGTGTACGTACGAGAAACAAACTAATTGTGTTTTGGTTTTCCTTGATTGGGATGCCATTGCACACGGCCAAGGACGAGAGGATGTCCAAATATTCTGCCACGGGTCCACGATCATCAATCTAGGAAGAAATCTGAGCCGCGGAATCGATATGGCTGTACCAATTGAACGACGAATTCGATCAACGATGGCGAGACCGACCGACAAAACGCAAGGTTGTTGCGAATGATCACGTAGAGTACGGTGGCCGGCATGTGGCGCTTTAAAATACACGTTTGAAAAAAGTCCAAGTGGAGCGCGAGTTTTGTCTGCGCTTCCAAATGATTCCATCCGTACAAAACGAAGAAGCGGTAGCAACAGTCGAGCAAATGTTCCTGTCGCCGCAAAAATACCTTGTTTGACGCCGTGCGACCCGTCGAGAGAAGAAAGTCCCCAAGACTGAGTGCAATATTGAGCACAAGGTCATCGACTCGGAGACCGCGGATGAGGGTTTGGATCTGAAAGAGGTCGTCGCCGTCCGCGGCGCGCATCAAGACATCGGTGAACCAATTTAGACTGGCCAGAACCTCTCGCCATGTTTCGCCGGCCCGCGTCGAGAGCCACGTCTCGCTCGTTTCTTCGTACAACCGCAAGATCGATGCGCTCCCTCGAATTGCATTGTATCTACGGCGCAACCCTCAGTCCATACGACGACGACCACCAGACGTACACTTCAAAGACGGCGTCCGTGGGCACAACGATCACATCTTCCAAGTGTTTGAGTAATTCGCGGTGCATGTTGAAGTACGAGCCAATCAAGTCGAGCGAGGCCGAGACTAGCGCTGGGTAGTCGGACGCGACGAGCGAAATCAACGACGTGGTCAAGTTGTGTTCGTTCACGAGTCGATCAAAAAGTGTGTCCTTGAGCAAGGCTTCGCATGCCGACGCAATGTCTCCGTGGTTGGCCGTCCATTCGTGAAGCCACTGCGCGCCAGACGCATTCGAGTCTACGACATGAAAGAGGCAAGGGTATCGACCGCGACATACGTTTGTTGGACATGGCTTTTTCAGGGTGCGTGAAAAACCAATGGACCACGGCGTCGAGTTGGCAGTCCATGCTCAACTGCAGGCTCCACGAGAGGATTTGACACATGAGCAATTTGCATTTTAGGAGCGTCGTCATGTTGGCCCCCAGCGAATTATTTCCATCGGACAAATTTTTCTTGGATGGTCCCCGGCTGTCAAATGGAGCGGGTGCCTGAAGTACATGTCGATTGAAGCGAAGCTGGGGCTATTACTTACGGTGTTTGTAGCGGACGGCACAACAGACGAAAACGACCGAGCTTGTTTGCCTCCTGCCTTGCCAGTGGCTGTAGTGATCGACTGGCGAATGCGGTCTGCAATGGATGGCCCAGACGCGCTGTGCGGGGGCGTCGGGGGTATTTCCTGGAAATCGTGTTTGACCAGCGGAATGAGAACATTCAAGAGTTTCTTGAGTTCGAGCTCATCTCCGTAGCACCCAAACGACATCATTTGCTGGCAAAGCGGCAGCACGCCAAGCAACAGCTTTCCCGTGGACGGGGTGAGGACTCCTTGACAGGCTACGAGCGTGTCGGTGACAATGCCTTTTAACGCGATGAAAAAGTCGTCGTCGAGCGAGACAAGATGGGGGCTGGCTGCGTGCGGCGGGCCTCGCGTCGACACGTGTCTGTTGCGCGTGACGGTTGGCGAGATGAAAATGCGCCTCGGCAGCGTCTTGGCTTCATGGGGAAGTCGGTCGATGTAGACGGCCGTGAGCAATTTGCAAAATGACGCACGCATCTACCCACGGCTGTCAACGGCACATGCAAACAAGAGATCACCTTATTGTGAACGGTATGATTTTTGATCACGCCCAAAATCACATCGCGGGGGAAAAAGGGCTCGACGGCGCTGATTGAAATGTAGTTGCGGGACCAACACATGGCGGCGAGCATGCGCACGGTCGCGAGAAAGTACCGCCCGACCAACTTTTCCGACTTGGAGAGCGCCGCGAGGGGCAGCCATTTGTGGGTCACGGGCGACTGGATTTCCAAATCCAGCGACGTGGTCGTCCGCACGTGGAGCAAAATGGATCGATCGACACCTGGTGCGCCACTGTCGTCGTCGTTGGCGGGAAACAAATGACCGCAGAGCAATGTTTGCTTGCTTGGAATGCCCACGGCCTTGGTCTCACACAACTTGGTCAAGTACTCGACGTACTCGGCCTCACGTCCACGCTCCCGCAACATCGTGACAAAGAGCGTGACTGTTGCGTCTGGCAACGCAGTCAAGAAATCCTTGCCCGTGACCAAGAGCTCCCGCACCAACGTCTCGGCATGCATGTCAAAGCCGACTTGGCGCGCAAACGTGCCCATGTACGCTGCACACGCGAGGGCATTTTTCGGATTGACTCGGACTATGTGCACGAGCAGCTTGTAGCAATGTTGACAAATCGTGCGAATGCCCACGTGGAGCGTATCTTCCCACGTCGGAAGACTGTCGTTGGGCTCTATCCAGCAAAATCAGACGACGACGACTGTAGTCGTTGTCTACCGTCGAGACACACGGCCATGGACAGCGGACCGGTCCAGTCCTGAAACGCACATTTGAGCACATTCACGACAATTGCCATGCAGTTCATTTCTTCGAGTAGGTTTTGCCGCGCGACCAACGGCACCTCTGGCTCGGCCGCGTCGTCGCAAAAAGCTGTAAGTTCACTGAGGACGTGGGTGATCCATTTCGTCGTCTGCAAGAGATCGTGGAGGTTGGGTGTGTGATCGGCGGTGTGGTCGTAATGGACGAGGCGAAGGAGTTCCGTGGGCACGCCCCGAAGTTGTGGCAAGAGCGAAAGGAGAAACATCGACTCGGTGGCTTCGTGCGGCTGGACAATTTGAAGACGAAACGCGTTGGGCTTGTCCACGACCGCGTTGTATTTGATGTCCAAAGTCACGGCGTCGTTGGATGCATTGGTTTCCATCGGCGACGGGACCACAAGCGAACTGTCTAGGATGATGGATCGTTGTCGTCAAACCATGAGCATGCAGTCGGCAAATGACGTACTTGTGGCGACGTGGTGGAAGAAGAGCGGACGATCTTGGCGAATGAGCCGGCCACTCAAAACCGATTCGGTCGCGAGTTTGAAGTGGCAGGCTGTCGATCGAACCCGCGTGAGGGACACGACGTTGGTTGTCTACAAGGTCGCGTTGGCACGTGCGCGTGTTGTTGTTTTAGGTGTCGTACGTGCGACGAATCAATGCGCAAGAACGACCGCGACGCAAGATGGCGAATGCAACAGACGTCGTCAACAGTCACGTCGTTGCCATTTTTGAGATCGAGGTGTTGGATTTGCCAGAGGCCTTGGACCGAGTGAAAGCTTGCGCTGGTGCTGGTGCTGCCATCGGCATCGTCGGCGGCGGTTTTGAGGACCCGCACGGCCGTGTCACCGCCTTGAACAAGTCCACAGAGGTACCCCGCGTGCCGACAGTGCAAGAAGCGAACAATGTCGCCGCCTCGGAGACACTGCGGTGGGATGTCGTGGCGAGCGTACTGGTGGACAAAGAATGCATCGGGATCGGCGGCGCCCGACCCATTCAGCTCGTAAAAGTGGCTCCCGTCCGACAAGTGCTCCGAGTAGACGGCGCGTTTGCCCATGTGGAGCTTGACTTGCCACGTGTCTACAAAGGGTGACATATGTCGTTGAAGGAAAACGACGTACCGCTCGCAAAGACAATGTCGTCACCCAAGAGCACTTCGTCGCCTGGGTTGATGTGGGCATACGGCGATTCGATCTGAAAGTGGGCATCTTCGAGCCCATCGGCCGTCAACTCGACTCGCATCGCGTCGCGTTCCGTGTCGGACAACACACGCGGCTTCACGGCCACGTATCTACCTCACGGAAGTCCAAATCATCGATTCTCGTTGGTGTACTTAGTCGAATTCAAGTGCATGAGCTGGATGGCTTGGCCGTAGCGCACGACTTGGCCATGGCACGATTTGATCACTTCGTCGTTCAATCGTTGTTCCAAACGTGCACTATGATGCATTATACATATGTGGCGACACGACAAAGTACCTCTCACGGAGGCGTGTCTCGAGGGCCGTGGGCGTCGACGCATAGCCTTCGCCCGCCGCCTGCAATTGCTGGTGCTGCTCTGTAAGGTACTTGAGCAATGCCGTGGACGCTGCATGTTGCTGGGCCGGCATGACGACAAACACACGCTCCTTGAAGTTGTGTTTGGCCAACTCTTCGACGACGGAGCGGTGTGTCATGGTCGCGAGCACATTGACACGCAAGTCGCCAAAGCCTTCGGCGCCGACATATCCTACCACGACAGCTGTGACATCCCTGAAGACTGTGACCAGTTGGAATACCCGGCAGATGTTCGTTGAAGAGGACAATCGGCAAGCCAAAGAGGAGGCAGTGCTGCGTCGGGTCCTCACCTCCGTCGAGAATGCGCGTGTGCACCGTCCGTAACGACGCCCCCAGCACGAGCGACGACGAGGATTTGGCCAGCATACAGCGAGGCGCGGTCAACTCTTGTGTGCAAATCTTGAAACCGATCGAGGTCACATTGTAACCGCTTTAGGGTTAAGACAGTGGCCGTCGTTGTTCACAGCCAACTCCAAACGAAACACGTCATCACATTATGCTCTCGTGGGCTTACAACTCTTCCTTGGTGGACGATGCCACGTTGCCATGTGTGGTGTCTGGAGACATGTAGTCGACATGGGGATGCGCTTCTTGCTCCGATTCGTTGTGCAAGAGTCGCTCGGGAATGTCTTCGTAGTACTTGAAGTGCACGTTCGTGTGGTCTCGCGCGGCAAACCCAGACGTGATGAATTCGGCCATGGCCGCGGTCGTTCGTTCGTCCTTGTACGCGTACATGCGACCTTGATGGAAAAACAAGAACGTCGGCGACCGCGTCACACGGAACCGCAACTTCAACTCGCGGTGGGCCTTCCCGTCGACTTTGCCGAGGCGCACGCGGCCCTCGACTTGCTTGGCCACGGCGTCAAAAGCGGGCGCCACGTCTTGGTAGTACGGACACGACGGTGAATAGAACATGACGAACCAGTCGCCCGTGCCACTGGTTGAGAGCTGCGTCACGTCGTCAAATGTCTCGGGCGTCAACGAATGAACGACGGACGCGGCCACGGCGCCACCGACGAGGAGCGCAATCCAAAGGACAAACACGCGGAGAGACTGCATAGTCGAGAATGACCAAATGCGTCGCACTTCAAACTGAAGACGCGTGCCCTCGAACACTTGCACCGCGTTCGAATATCGACCGATCTTGAAACGGTGTGTTCGGATATTATCCGGTTGTCACGACTTCATGATATTCTGCCCAATTTTTGGCTGAGGTGGGACAACGACAAGCACGAGTAACGACGCAAAGACTTGCCGCCACCGCACCCGCCCAAGCTGCCCTGGGTCATGTCCGCACGCTTGGCATCGACATCAATGTGTTGGCTCTTGTAATTGACAGCAAGGTGACCGGAAGGGCATCATTTTCTCGTTTTAAAACGGGTCAGTTGAGTGCATCCGGATAATGGCGTTGCCCGCGCAATCCGCACTGACCCCATTTCAACGGCGGAACACTTTCCTTTGTCCACGTGCTGTCTCAACACGATGGGTTCGATGTGGAGCGGTCTCATGCGCGACGTGAGGTTCCTTGCAGTGCTCATCCGCGCCATGCTGCATGTCTCTACCTTCACGAAGAAACTCGCGCCGGGAGCATGGGGCTTCACGGACTTCTGGGACAGCGTCGTCGCGACCCGCGGCGCGCAAGTCGCGATTGAAGTCGATGTGCCGGGCAGTTCCACATTTGCGACCAAGGCGTTCACGTACAATGCGATGGAAGTCCAGGCCAACCAAATCGCGCATTGCGCATTGGCGCACGGCTTCACCCAGCAGCAAACGGTCGCGATCCTCGTGCCCAACGGCATTCTTATCCCCATTTTGGTCGGTCGTTTCCCGTCGGCCCGCCGTCACAAACCCTTGTGTGTAGATTGTCGCGATGGCGAAGATCGGCGTCACCTCCGCTCTCTTGAACCCCATGGTCCAAGGCGAACATCTCCTCCATGAGCTCGAGAGCTGCCACGCCACGCACGTTCTTTGCACGGCGGAGACCGCGGCGATCTTTCTCGGTCTGCCGCCACGCGCCCGCGACGCCTTTCGCGGCTTCTCCCTCGACGCTGTCTCCTCGTCCGACAATCACCTGCACCACCTGGACGTCGCGGCGTTCGACGGCGCGCACCCGCCGCCGCGCGTGTGTCGGTCCTTGGTGCGTTGGACCGACCCGATCCTGTACATCTTTACGAGCGGCACGACGGGTCTCCCCAAGGCAGCCAAGATGAATCACTTGCGCTTCTACGGCATGGGCTACATGTTTATGCATTTCTGTGGGCTCTACACCCCCGGTGAGCGCATCTACAGCGTCCTTCCCTTCTTTCACAGCTCGGGCTTGATGGGCTGGATGCTCGCGATGAATTCTGGCGGAACGCTCCTCGCCAAGTCCAAGCTGTCGGCGTCGACCTACTGGGCCGACTGCTACCACTGGAAGGCCACGGTCATCCAATATGTCGGCGAGATCTGCCGCTTCCTCACGATGGCGCCGCCATCGACATACGATCGGCTGCATGTCGTTCGTCTCGCTCTCGGAAATGGATTGCGGCCAGAGGTGTGGACGACCTTTCAAGATCGCTTTCAGGTACAAAGGCACGTCCCAGACACAGTGAATCACGTGGGTAGGTGCCCCGCATCGTCGAATTTTATGCGGCAACCGAGAGCAATGGCAGCCTGATTAACATTGAAAACCGCGCCGGGGCGGTCGGGTGCTTGTCGCCGCTAGTTAAACTCATGTACCCGATCAAGATTGTACGATACGACCCCCAGACCCAATCCGTGGTGCGCGACCCTGTCACGAAGCGATGTGTGGAAGCCCCCGTGGGCGAGCCCGGGGAATTGATTGCCGTGATCGATCCCAAGAATCCCCTGCGGGCGTTTGATGGCTACGCAGACAAGGACGCGACCGAAGCCAAGGTCGAAACTCTCTCTTGACGACACTCATCCAAGTCGTAGATCATTCGAGGCGCGTTCCGCGACGGCGACATGTATTTTCGATCGGGGGATCTCCTTCAAGTAGATGCCCAGGGCTTTGTCTCGTTTGTGGATCGCATTGGCGACACGTTTCGATGGAAAGGCGAGAACGTGAGCACGTTCCAAGTCGCAAACACCATTTTGAAACTCGGGCTGCCCGGAGTGATCGAGTGTGTCGTGTTTGGTGTCCACGTGCCGCATGCGGACGGACGCGCCGGCATGGCCTTGCTGCGGAGAGAAGACGAGGAGGATGGAGTCGAGGCCGAGGCAATCGTCGATCGACTCTTCCACGGACTGCGCACCATGCCGCGCTTTCGTCAACCGCTATTTGTCCGCCTCACCACGGCGGCGATTCCCACGACGCTCACGCTCAAGTATACGACATACGAGCTTGCACAAGAAGGGTTCGCGCGCATTGCAAATAAAACCGACGTCGCCTTCCTCCGAGATCATGCAAATGGGAGGTCGGTGCGCGTGACATGTCAAGTGATTCAAGACCTCGAAGCTGGAGTGTACAAATTGTAACAAGTTTGAAAGCAAGCCGAGGACCAGAGTAACATGTTGATGGGAAGGATGAGCTTCCGATGGCCCATCTTGATGCGATGTTTTGGATCATGCAATGCGCGACACAGTCGCTGTGTTTAATAATTCAAGTAATTATATGGGTAGATGGAAATACATACAAGATAATTGTATTCAATTAGAATCAAAATAAAACATTATGCTGGCAACGCGAATTATATTACACTACATCAACAGATTTTTTGAAATTCTCATTCCGAGGAAAGGCGCGCACTCAGCACAAGCGTTCACGTCAAAGCAAGGCATTCATGGGCGTGCCGACAACACTCATGCGACGTTCCATCATCCAGATGACATTCCTCCTCTGGGTTTGCTTTGCCGCTGCCGTTGTGGAACTCACGACCGAGACGTTGGAAGCCGACACACACGCGATCGACGGAGACAACGGGGACTGGTTCATCGAATTCTACGACCACTCGTGCGCCCCCTGCATGGATCTGACACCAGTATGGGAAAATGTCGCGGTGGCGTTGAGTGGGCGCGTCCACGTCGCGCGGGTGGACACTGACGCGAATCCAGACGTGGCGGCCCGCTTTGGCGTCACGGGCCTTGCATCCCCCACACTGCTTCTACTCTCCCAAGGCAGCGTATACATGCGATACCAAGGCGAGCGCACCGAGGAAAAACTCACGCAGTTCGCGACAAGCGGGTTCAAAACACACGCCTTTGTCTCCGTGCCGCCAGTCGACGGCAACCTGCCGCGCGATTTTCACATCTCGACGACGTCCACGCCGCCCGTGTTCACGTTGACCGATTCAAATTTCGACGAGCTCACCGACGCCACGAACGGCAATGCCGGTGTGTGGCTCGTGGACTTTTATGCGCCATGGTGCAAGCATTGCAAGACGTTGGCACCGATTTTCGAACGCCTCGCGCCCCAACTCGACGGCGAAGACATCCACGTCGCATTGGTCGACGCCGACGAGCACGTGGCGCTGAAGTCTCGATTCGGCGTTCGGCGGTACCCGACCATCTTGTTGTTTGCCCAAGGGCAAATGTACCCATACATGGGCGATCGGTCGGACGAGAGCTTGAAAGCGTTTGCCCAAGGCGGGTACTTGCACTCGAGTCTCGGGGAAGCAGTTCCCGCCCACGTCGCGCCGCTTGATCCAATGCTGAGCCAAGTGGTCGTCTTGCTCCCCGAGTCCTTTGACGAGGTGACGGAAATCCAAACGGGCGACGTCGGCGACTGGATCATCGCGTTCGTGTCGCCCGAGTGTGGCAGCCTATGCAAAGAATTGACGCCGACCTGGCACCGCGTGTCGGTGGCCTTGAGCGAGACGATGCACGTGGGCACGATGGTGCTGGGCCAAGTAGAGCGCGCCGCGTGGGGCAAACGATTTGGGATCGTTGGGTTTCCGACCATTGTTGTCTTTTCGGACGGGATGATGTACGCGTCGTACAAAGGCGAACGCACGGTCGACCGATTGTTCGAATTTGCCACGACGGGGTTTACATCGCAAGACAGTATGGTCGTGCCACTGGTGGGCGCAACGACGCCATTTCCGTTCCACATGAAGATGGCCAACGCACCGGACGACGAGGACGATGATGCCGATGACGACGACGATGATGACGACGACGGGAACGAAGAAGACGACGAAGAAAGTAATGACGACGACGACGACGACGACGACGACGACAATCAAGTATGTGGAAGCAATAGCAACAACGAATGCAGCGGCCCCGATGATGGCATTGACGAGCACGAGGATGACGACAACATTACCGAAGATACTCCACTTGTGCGAGACGACGACGTGGAAGACATGGATGATGAATCTGAATTGGATGACGACGACGACGATGACGATGATGAAGATGACGACGAATCCGCGTATGGCGCTTTGGATGGCATTGGTGACGTGGTTGTCTTGAGCGAGCGCGAGTTTCACGTGTTCATCCAGTCGAAAGCAAACACGGGTGCGTGGCTGGTTGCGTTTGTGGACACTAGTAGTGACGCGTGGGAAGTTCAATTCGACACGTTCGACGCCGTGGCGCAGGCGCTCACCGATGTACCACATTTGACACTCGCCCAGCTCGACATTGAAATCTACCCCCATTTCAAAACTCAGTTGGCACTTGCGACCAACAAACTCAGCGTGATTCTCTTTGTCAATGGCACGATGACTCCGTTTACGGGCGAATGGACCGTTGCTGCCTTGGAAAATTTTGTCACACACGGATACAAAGCCGTGGAATACTATCCATTGCCAGAGGTCGACCATGTGGCGGTGTGGGAAAACGTCCCCAGCGGCACCGTGGTGTCCCTCTCCACCGCTGATGGCCTCGACCGGATCAAGCGCTCGTCCAAGCCGTGGATGGTTAAGTTCTTTGCCGACTGGTGTGGACATAGCCGTCGTTTGGAGCCTCTGTGGCATGGCGTCGCGATTGAACTCCAAGGTCAAGTGCACGTGGGCGAGGTCGATGTCGTTGCACACAAAGCTCTGAGCAAACTCTTTCGGCTGCAAGGCTTGCCTACAATCTTGTATATCGCCGACGGGAAAATGTACAAGTACAAGGGCAAGCGCACGCTCGCTGGACTGACCGAATTTGCACGGACAGAGAAACGCCCCGACGACGCCCTGGTGCTTCCAGAGTGGCACGACGACGTGATGCAGACCGAACCGGTGAAACGATCGAGCAGTCGCGTCCTTCCGCTCACGGATTTCAATTTTGACGACAGAACACAAGTGTTGCCTTGGCTCGTGGTGTTCTACATGCCGCCACTGCCGGATGTCGTTGACGAGGTGGCCATGCGGCTGAAAGGTCAACAAATTGCTGTCGGGCGCGTCAACGTCGACAGTGACAAATGCACTGCGATCGTAGCATCATTGCGACCCCAGGAATTAACTTTCCCAGCGTTGGCAGTGGTGGCCAACGGATCCGTGTACCATTTCAATGATGCGTGGACTCTCGACGCCGTCAAGACATTCGCATTGGGTGGCTATCGCCAGAGTCGATCGACTCAAGTGCCCGACATCCCAATTGGCGGCCGGTCTCTCGTCACGGAGCTGTCGGAAACGGCCGTGACTAGCTGGACGACCAACAATGGCACGTGGCTTGTTGCATTCCAAGCCCCATGGTGCGATGAATGCAAGCAATTGAGGCCTGTGCTTGACTCTGTCGCTCTGAACCTCCGTGGGAAAGTGCAAATTGCCATGGCCGACACGTCAGCCTCTTTAAAAGTGCGATTTGACATCCAGTCGCTTCCGAGCATGTGGCTCTTGTCGGACGGCAACTCGTATTTCTACAAAGGGCCGCACACGGTCGAGGCACTGTCGGCATTTTGCCGTGGCGGATTCAAACAAGAGGAAGCATCGCGACTTCCGCTCCACCATCTCGCGACCAAGATTGCCACAGTGTCTCGCTGGGCTGACGAAGACGTCGTTGCCCTCCTAGTTGTTGCCGTGTTTAGCGCTCTCGTGGGTCTAACTCTTGGCTTGTGTTTGCATTCGTCGTCGCCTCGCCCGGCTCAAGTCAAGACAGAGTAAGGAGGCATCCTCAACCAACATGGCACGAGTTCTGTGGGAATAATGATTGACTTTGAATGTGCCGTTTTGGATCGAGTAAGCAACTGCGTGGAGTCAAACTAGAGCAGTCGGAACTTGCCACAGTCGTATCCAACAAGTGTTGATTCTTGCGCGGTCTGTTATTTCAAAGCCTGCAGTTGACTCATGAGTTCTTCGAGCGATTGGCTGTCGTTAACGTGGACAAGGTCGTCAGTAGGCACGACTGCTGGGGGGCTGTGAACGTATGCAAACCCAATTCCACTTGACATTGTTGAGTGTGTGTCATCTACCACAAAGTTGAATGATACACTCGGTCGCCGAGAGTATAGTCTTGTACCAACGTTTGCATCATTGCCATCGCCACCACAAGTGACAATGCCCCATTCGTTGTCTTCGTGGTGGACAGCGCCGTCGTTGGCGCCATGTTTGGAATCGTCCCAGACCATGGGTTGCCACTTGGATTCCTTGTGGGCGGCTTGTTGGTCGCGGCAGAAACGGCTTCCACACTCGGGGTTGGGTCGCATGACATCCCGTGGAAAGAAATCCTTCATGGCGCTGTAGCCCAAATAATACGACACCTGAAACGCCCCGAGTCATGCCCTGGGATGACTGTCGTCGGCCGTACCTGGCCAAATCCGAGAAGATGTTTTAACGTGTTTTGCACGAGCATGGCGGCCACGAGCCCCATGGTCGTCGGGAGGGACGCCGCGCACACGCCTTCCCGCTTCAGTGTGGCTTCGCTGATGCCACTGGCGACGATGAGCGGTGGGAGACACTCAAAGCATGCCGTGCGCCCGGGCAAGAGCAGCTGGATGTGCCCCGACACAGCATCCTCCGACACACCGCTCTCCATCCACACTTGGCCGAGTTCATTGCATGCTTGGTTGATCGACATGCGCGCGCCAAAGTTGTCGACGCAGCTCAAGACGAGATCCACCTACGACGACGTCCTCGTGATGCAGCAAACATATGAGCAGTGTACCGGCGTCCTCGCCACGACGCCGCCATGTTGGATGCGGTCCTTGAGCTGCTCAAAGTTGGCTGTGGTCGTGATGTCCATCGTATAGTCTTCAAAGACGACGTCCGGGTTGATGTCTCGGAGCGTCTGTGTCGCGGCGGCGGTCTTTGTCATGCCCGCTTGATGCGGCCGGAAGAACAGTCGGTTCATGTTGGCCAGCTCGACGTGGTCGTAGTCGTACATGATGAGTTTCCCGATGCCGCACCGCGTGAGCATCTCGGCCGCGACCGAGCCAATGCCACCGAGACCGACGACAAGCACAGAGAGGGTGCGAATGTCTTCGTAGTTGTAAACGATGCCCATGCGCTTCAATGCCATGAGACGGCTGTACGGGTTGTCATCCACGACTTCGGCACTCATCTCATCCACCTTGGCTCGGCGTACGTGATTTTTCTCTGCTTCCGCGGCATGGAGGCGTGCCTCAAGCGCCGCGACTTGCGCGCGCAATGCTGCGACTTCTTCCTCCATGTCCATGACAATCGGGAGTGCATCAAGGACACATCCGAAATTCAAAGGCTTCATTTCGGATTTCACCGTTGTTTGTAACGTCGTCGAGGGATTGTTCGACCAATCAGCGTCACACATGGCTTTCCATATCCGGATAAGGTGAGAAACCCAATCAATAACCGGATGCTGTTCGGATGCACGGTCGCGGAGGTGACACTCCCAGTCAGTTGACACAATCAATCCCGACTCTCGCGATGGAAGACGCACCAGCCGCCGCCGCTCCTGCTGTCCTCTCGCCTGCCGCTGCCCCTGCGCCCGCCGCCGTGGTCAAGAAGCCCACTCCGGTCGCGACCCCCGTCCCTGTCGCCGTCCCTGTCGCCGCTGCGACCGAAACCGCCGGCTTGCTCCCACCCTCAGCGAGCGCCACCGCCATGAACAAGTTCAAGCAAATGGAAATCGAGCGCATCAACGGGTACCTCCGCATCATCAACTTGATCGGCGGGTTCTTCTTGGGCTGGCTTGGTGCCTACAACTTTTACCATCTGGATTCGTACAAGGGCTTCATGGCGTCGCTGTTCCTCATCGTCCAGGCAGTGTTGATCATTTTGTTTGAACTGCGCGAGAACTTCCCCAACGCGTCTAAGATCGTGCACGACTACTTGGGCTTCATGTACACGGCGTACGGCCGTGGCGCGTTGTATCTGGTGTACGTGCATTTTCGTCCGTGTGAACCAGGCTCGGACACGAGTATTCTTGTAGGATTGGCACGTGGTGCCCCACCCAAGGGCCTTATGGTGTCGCGTTGGGCGTCTTCTACTGCTTCTTGGCGGTCATCAACTTCTTTATCATCTTGCAGGTACGTCGATGCATGATGGCGCTTCTCACATGTCTGGGTAGCACCCTGGCTACCGAAACGCCATGTCGCGCCGCGAGATCACAGTCGAAGAAGACGACGACGCCACTCCCTTCTACGGCTCCACCGCGGAAGATGCGCCTGCCAAGACCGTCTAATCACCCAACGGGGCTTCCCTTGTTCTCATATCAATCATCTCCTCTGTCGTCCTTGTCTGTGGCGCCGCCTTGGCCGCATACCTTTGCGACAGTGCGGCTCTGTTGGGGCGACAAATTGGGATATTTGTCGCCCTCCGGGAATTTCAAAAACCCGCTGATTCGCACACATTCTGCGTGCTTTTTATTTTATATTTTGGATTTGCATACAAACACCAAGTCGTAGAATCCCGAATGGATTTTGATTTGCTGGCATTTCGTATCCCTGTGCCAAATCTGCCCCATTCCCACATTTTCGAACGATCAATAATGTTGGGGCTGCGCGTTGTCCTCGCGTTCTGCATGGCGGTCATGGCCGCCGCGAGCAATGTCATTGACCTCACGACCGACTCCTTTGAGCACTTAACCCAGGCGTCCACCGGTGCGACCACGGGCGACTGGTTGGTTGAGTTCTACGCACCATGGTGTGGCCATTGCAAGAGTTTGGCGCCAGTGTTCGAGGAAGTTGCCGATGGTTCGTTCCCTCTCCCCTCACTTGGTTGCATGACTTGCACCTGTAGAACTCAAGGGGGATGTGAATGTCGCCAAGGTGGACGTGCCAGCAAACACGGCACTCGGTCAACGCTTCAACATCAAGGGCTTCCCAACGATCCTCTTTTTCCACAAAGGCGCCATGTACGAATACGAATCGACGCGCACGAAGGGAGATTTGATCGAGTATGCGCGCAAGGGGTATGAATCGGGGGCGAAGCAAGCGGTTCCCGGCGTGCCGACCCTTGTCGATGATATCCAGAAAGAGCTCGTAGTCATTCAGAACGACGTGGTGCAGCTCTTGGCCACCAAGAAGAATGCGATCATCGCGATCTTTGCATCGGGTCTCTTGATCGGACTCTTCCTTGGCTCCTTCTGCAACTGCTTTTCGTCCCGCCCCGTCGCCAAGACCAAGCGCGCGTAGTTCATGTCCACACAAGCATGTTCGACACTACTTGCACGGATATTGGCAATGTCATGTTCATTTATGAATACTTCTTGACGGGGCTCGCTCTTGCTTAATTGGACGAGGTCGTCGGCGCGGGCGCGGCGGTGGTGGCCGCGGCCTCGTGCTTACCGCTTTGCCAGCCGGGGCAACGGTCGGTCATCGCGACACCTTGCAACGCAGCGTCAATGTGTTGGCCGCAGCCTTTCCAGGTTGCCTTTTGGCACACGGCGCATTCAATCTTCATGCACATGTTGGTCTTGTTTGATCGTTCGCAACTTGGGAAATGACCCAAGCGTCAGAAACCCCCTCACCATGGATTGCTAAAATATGAGAGGCCATCTGGGAAAAAAGGGAAGCATTTTAGTAATCGATACAAATTTCAAGTGCATTAATAAACATCGGACTGACTGGCATCGCTGTGCCTGGCCATTTGATATTATCCGGATGTAACCGGATATATTTCCATTTCTGCACCCTTGAACCTTCAACATTCCCCTTTGTCAGCTCGTTCCAGCGCCTCGCACTCAAAGGTTGCGTTGTTGCTGGGCCAAAACACTCAATGCTCAACGTTTGAGCCACTTCAATGCCAATCGTGGTCCTCGTTTTGAATCTCATGGGAGCGTGCGCGGAAGGTGACAATTGCAGAAACGCTCCTTGGATCCAATCGTGGCCGTTTCAGGGGCGCCATTGCCAACGTCGTTTCCATCGATCGTGACACCGCGGGCGAGGGGGAGTGGGCGGCCAAACCAGACGACGCAGTTGAGTTCGGTCAACATGGCTCGAGATCGCATTCAGCAAGACGACGGACGACGCCGAGGAGGACGCTGGGCACGTTTTGCATGGCGGTTGGAAGTGGGCTGCGTCGACCGCCTGCTTGTTGGCGAGTGTCGATTTGGTCACAAGATGGAGCGCGCGGCAAACGACCACGACTTCTCATACCCCATTCCAAGGCGTAGACCCAAACGACACACGACGGGTCGGTCGGATCAAAGAGGGCAGTAGTCAGACGTCCGCGGCGATGGAAGCCGTGTTGCGCGCTTCCATGGCATCGCACCACCATCGCCATGGGACGGGCCAAGCTATGTTTGGAGCCATGTCGTCGACTGGAAGACGTAGTGGCAGTGGTTGGTGACGTGGGCGCAGATAGCGTTGAGGGCGACCGTAATGGTCGCGGGCTGGCGCAGGCCCGCAGCGACGGCGACGGTTTCGTTGGACGGTTGGCGCAGCACCAGCACTTGCTGGCTGCAGGTAGTCGCGCGCTCCGTGAGCGGAGAGGGGCGCGGAGCCGGGGGAGGGCACAGAGGATGCTGCCGCCGCACACAACCTCGTCGTTGGCGGCGGCGAGGAATGTGGAGGGAAGGACGGGAACGTTCTGCGCGGTTGCATGGGTGTCGTGGCGGCAAAGGCCGACGCGTTGCCCACGACGGTGGCTCGCACGAGGTTGGGACTCTCGGTCTAGAGCGTCTGCATGTGCAGAGGACAGGGCAAGATCGCCATGTCGATCGATTCGAACGGCCCGATGTTGGCTTGGACCAGCTGAATCGCTTTGGGGAGCGGCGACAGAAACATGTCGGTCTGCACAAGTAGCGACTGCGCCGTCGCGTTGGCAATGACAAAGGCAGGGCTACTAGACTTTGTCCGGCGGACGTGGCGTAGCTCGATACAACCCAGAGGTCCGTGGCCAAGTACTTTTTCATCGACGTTTGGTCGGCATAGCAGTACGCACCATTCGAGTGGGTGTGCGTCAAGGGGAACTCCACCGCGAGCGTATTCTCAATCATATACGTGCTGACAAGTCCAAAGGGCCTTTTAGTTTTGCCACTGGACACGAAAGGTCGTGAGGACGGCCGTGAGCGCTAGGAGAAGCAGCGGTCGACCGATCCATACGGCGACGAAGCTAAATGCCAAGAGAGTATGGCCACCGATGCGCCACTCCCGCCACACACACGACGACGCGACGGTCTACAAGAGACGCCCAGTGACAACGGCGGCTCGTTCGGACAAGACCCTGGGCACGACCGTCACCTTGATGCGGCTCGTCTTGGACGAAGAGACGATCGTATGACTCATCGACTGGAATCAAGTGAAACGGCCTGCCGTTTCAATTGTGGTGTGCAAGCCAGGGTGCACGAAGGATCATCAAGCACAGCATTCTTCCAAGTTGAAGACAAGAACGCAAGTGCGAGAGCTGGGGATGGCACTTTGTACCGTACACTAACCTTGAGTGTACAATCCTTCCAAGGGCAATTCCGACACCATTGCTCTCAACGAGAGCACTGGTGGAAGGATTCATTGTCCTTGTGGTGTGAACCCAACGACATCTTGCAGCTTCGACCATTCAAGTGACAAGTGAAGGTATGATTTAAAATCTATCCAAGCCCTTTTCAAACACATTCATCATTTTATGATGGTCTATAATACACTAATGGTGAGTCACGCAACCACTCCCTCGGTTACCGAATTTCGTCATTTTTGCTGCCAATCACCCTTTCACTGAACGTTTAGCGATACGCCGCCTGACGTCAGCGAAAGCTCCTATTCTCGGCCGGAGAATGAAGTATCGGTCGAACGAGGAATCCGCGGACCAAGGTGGTGCGGCGGTGGAGCACCCTTGGCAGTCACACAAACAATCGAACCATCAGGGGGAGGCAGCTCCGCGCCCAAAAATGTGTTGCTCACGACAGATGGTGGTCAGGGCGCGCAGGCCACTGTCAAAACTAGGACTTGTCCTGAGTTGCAATGTCAAAATAGGATCAAATTTCACAATTTTGAATTCGCTGTTGCTCACGACAGGAAGAGGATATAAAAAAATTGTCGAGTCCCCATTGTGCCTCTGCGTGTCCGTCCTTCTGTCGCCATCGCTCCGCTAGCGCAACATGAACAGCAAGGTCCGTGTACGAGGACAATATGCGCGCGATGGTGCGGAATTGGGTCTCATGACTTGCATAGATTCGCGTCGTCGTCCGCGTGCGACCGCAACTCCCGCTGGAGAAGCTGCACTCGTGCGCGACGCTAAAGCTTGACAACCAGGCTGTGCGACTTGGAGTGACAGAGTCAGCGAGCAAGGAGTTCCGCTTTGATCACGTTCTCGGCCCAACAGCGACGCAAAGCGAGGTGTACGACACGGCGGGCGTCGCCCAGTCGATCGCAAGTGTCTTGGAAGGATACCACGCGACGCTCTTCGCGTACGGCCAGACCGGGTCAGGCAAAACGTATACAATGGAAGGATTCGAATACGAGGTACAGGATCGCCGTTGCGGCTGCTTTGCGCCAGCATGTTCATGTGCCTCCGCACATAGAAAGCGGCGCCACGATCGGCGGATCGACCCCACACAAGAGCAAAAATTGACGTCGCGTCCGACCGGCTCGGAGTACGATCTTCATTATTCGACTTCCCTCCGTTGATCCCCACCGTGACACAGATTGTTCCGCGAGCCATTTTGCATCTTTTTGACGCCCTCAAGACCGCGGCTGTTGTCAAAGTTAGTGTTTCTGAGTTCAAGCTTTCGCAGCCGTGCTGATCCGACACTTCGTTAGAACAAAGCGTACCGCGTCAAGAGTTCATTTGTACAGATTTATAATGAGCAGGTACGACGTTGACACTCCCTTGACGACACGCGTCTGATGCATGCAACAAGATCCTCGATTTGTTCAACCCGACATCCAAGCAGTAAGCCGTCACGGGTGCGATCGAGTATTGACAATCGATGTTTATTGTCGCAGATGCTTGAAATTGAGGTGGGCCGCTGACCAAGAGTTTTTCGTCGAAGATTTGACCATGATTGAATGTTTGACTGCAGAAGTGGTCTGTTCAACACCTCTCGATTCTTGACCACAACGTGCTCTACTGTCAGATGCTGTCGAATTTCACGGAAGGCGTGAAGCAAAAGATCATGGCAACCACCAACATGAATGCCGCGTCGTCGCGGTCCCACTGCATTTACACGATTTATGTCGAGAGCATCGATCTGGAAAACCCTGCGCTCGTGACAATGACCAAGCTCTGCCTCGGTATTCCGTGCTGGCGGCATGCCCTCAACACTCTTGTCTAGTCGATCTCGCAGGCTCCGAACGCATCGTCAAGACTGGCGCAACCGGTACAAGAGTTTGATTCAAAGTCACATGCAAAAAGTATTCACATACCCTACCATGTGCAGGAGTGACCCTGCAAGAGTCCATTGGCATCAACAAATCCCTCTTTGTCCTGCGCCAAGTGATTCAAATTTTAAGTGACGAAGCCAACAACAATCAAAATGGCCACTTGGGCTCACACTCCAAGACGCACGTGCCATATCGTGATTCCAAACTCACGTCGCTGCTGAAACACAGGTTCATTCCTTTTCGCCGTCGTTGGTGTAAAACTGTGCATTTCGTAGTTTGGGTGGCAATAGTATCACCATGATGATTGTCTGCCTCTCGCCCAGCGATTTAAATTATGAAGAAAATTTGAGCACCCTTCAATACGCTGCACGCGCCCAGGTAAAACACATTCTTTGGTTGAAACAGCGGCGACGCGATCGGTGTAGCAAATTTCAAACACACCTGTCAAAAATGCGGGTGAAGCCCACAAAGTCCTTGTCCAGCAACTGCGTGACACCATTCGGTCCCTGCAAACTCAATTGGCCGAGGTATATTCAAATGAGGAACTCAAATACAAACTGATTTATGCGATTGTGTTGTAGGCCAACGCAACCATTGAAAGATACGAAAAGTTGCAGAAGCGACGGTCATTCAAGAATTCGGACGTTCGAACCCCCGTGAACTGTATCCCTGTTGTGCCAGAGCGGGCTCAGACGTTCAGCGACCTAACAAACGAGCCAATAGCTGACGTGCCCCACGAGACGCCACATCCGCGTCAGGCCCAAATGGTCCAAAAGCAGCCAGTAAGTCTTGCCCGAAGTCAGTGGGTAAAAGAACAAGACGCTCTCGAGTGTGGAAAGGAGTATATGTTCCAAGTACACGCTATGGCGCAACCTTTGTTTTGTCCAGCCTGGTTTGCTTAATTTAATTTATTCTACACTTTCTTGGGCCTTCGGTTGTTGAGTGTCAAGTGCATCAAGTCTGTGTTCAGATTCATCGTGTCAAGAAGCAGCGCCTGCATTTCCTGGCCCAAGATGGACAAATCAAACCCGTCCGACGTGTGCGACGTCCATTTTTGGATTTCTTCTCGTACTTTTTGCACTAACCTAGAATATTTGATTTTAAATTTCGGGATATGAGGATGCGCCACGTACAATGGATAATTTTTGGCTGCAGTTTTTCTGAATTTTTCTTCTTCTAGGAGCCGTAGCGAACTATTGCGACGATCTAACAAGCGCGTGCTGTCACTGGCTGCCTCTTCGAACTCTGCAATTTTCTTGTTGTATTCTCGAATCTACAACACAAATGAAATACTGGCACTGATATTTGAGTGTACCTGCGTCACACACTTCATAATGCTACCCAACGACGTGAGACGAGTGTACGCGTCGGATAAGATGAGCTGGAGCTCTTGAAATTCACCCAGTTCAGTTTGGAGATACTCTAGAACTTCGCTGTCCAAAGCATGCGCTAACATCGGATTCAATTCAGCGGCATAAGGATCCAATTCATGCAAAAATGAAACCAATGGCTTTGATGACCGCGGCGATATCTCCGAACGAGAGCGATCTTTCATGTACTTCAGCAGCAATTTTCGGTGGGATTTGACAGCTGAAGGATCCCGTGTGCCGACGATAAAATCCAATCGATCAGCAGATTCCTCCATCCCAAAGGCGTCGAGCTCTCTGTGGATCATACTCAGGGATGCCTGGGCAGCCTTGCGGACACGAAATGTTCCAAGAGATGCATGCTCACACCATTCACTCAGAGCTGCATTGGTTACCCGCTCTTGATTGCCTGGGTGAACAACACGAGGTGGTGAATAAAAGCTTTTGCACTGCGCCATAGCGGTTTGATACATCCTATCTGCAACAGAGCATTTGGTCTTCAATCGTCGTCGAGTCTGAATGCGAGTTTCGCGAATTGAAAGAAGCCTACAAGGAGTTTGTTACTGTCTTTCTTCAGTGTGCGCACGTACGTTGTAAAGAGGGCATGCATGAAAGACAAACCATGACTTGTGAAATCCATTACACCACCTAAAATGAAATAGTAACACGAGATTTGGCTTGATGGCATCATGAACTAATACCTGTGTTGAGGAGCCGTTCGACTAAATTTGCTGGTTCGAATGCAAACGACAAACGATCAACGACTTTGCGACTGATATGCGACATATCAGCTCCAGTGAATTGCAATTCTGAAAAAAGAAAGCGAGCGTTGTGCATCATTTCTTCCATGTTTCGAAGTCTGCTTTCTTTCATGTCATTAAGCAGAGTAATCAATACGGTGTCATCCTCAAGGGCTTGTTCACCCAACGGCAAATTGCCTTCAGCCAATAGTCGCGTCGTAAGATTTACGATATCGCGAACATTGTTTTGGCCAATGGAATCAAACATTGAAAATACGGACATGTCATTGTGCAAACGGCGAAGCTCTTCGGCAATTTTGCCTTGCAGAATGAGCTGGTGTTGGAGTTCTGTAGACATCTTTTCTTCATGGTCCGAAGATTCTGGAACTGGTGCAATAATGCCCAATTGCATTTCGTCGCAGAGTTCAGAGGCGGTCTTCAAATTTCGGAGTCGCAACAGTGCACGCTGCGCAACAGTATTTTCCAATTCGGTCAGGACGGTTTGAGCCAATTGAATTTGATCTGTCAATTTTGCAGTTTTGGGCAACTCCGTATGACTTTGGTAACCCAATGCTTTCTCACACAACTGGATTGCTTGCGTTAATTTGTCCAAAATGCCGTACGATTCTTGTTTTTTCAGGAGTAACCGTTCAAACTCTTCTTGGCATTTTACTGTGATGTCGCGGAATTGCTCATCGCTGTCGTCGTCTTTGATTCCCAATTCATCCATCATTTCTTGACATCTCTATTTGTCCTTGATGAGAAAACGTTATTCGATTTAGCATACCTTGAGGGCTGAAAAGGCAGCCTCGCGTTGCTTACCCTCTCCAACTTGTCGTGTCAAATTTTCCACGTGCTGCCGCAAATCAGCAACTTCTTTCTCCCTCTCAGCCAACACGTTGTACACATCAGTGTTGTCATCACGTTTCTTCAGCTGCTCAATCATTTCGCGTTCGTGTTCGAGTTTCAAGGCATGTATTTGACTCTCAAAATCTTCTCTGGCAAGAGACATTGAAGGAGCAGAGGATGCTTGGACGACATTCGCTTGGTTTATGTTCGCTTTCATTGCGATAACACACATTTCCATTCGCTTGCTGTGCTCCAAGGCCGAAACCAAATCTTGAATGATTTTTTCAGCATCCTCAAGGGTTCGAATAGGTTGCGTCTGCGGCTCTGTTGAAGCAAGCCGTTTCATTGTCTCACTCAGATTATGAATGGTCTCTTCAATGGCATGCAACTCGAGTTTTTCGTGGTCACCAAGTGGGCCTTTTCGCAAGAAATTCGTCACAGAGCTACTCCGCTTACGGAGTGCTTGCATGAGGCTAGCCTCGACATCTTCATATTGCAACCGATTCTACAATTGTGTCGAATGAATTTTTGTACTCAGTGCTTCTGCATACCGTGATTTCTCCAAGATACGCTTTAACCTGTGCATGGTACTCTTTGCTTGGGTCCAATGAAAATGTGTCGAGCCATTGAACCATTCGGATTTCTGTGTCTTGCAATTGTCGCAAAACACGCTTTAATGTTTCTTTGCCATACATAATCTGCTTGAAGCGTCAATATAATAATGACAACAACGGAATACTTGAATACCTCCAAATCGCTGAGGTGTTGAAGGGAACTGAGATGGCTCCATTTTACGGCTGACTGCGGGAATTTTCGCACGCGCTCGATTTCTGCATCTTTAGTTTCAATTATGTGTTTGGCCAGAACTTGTTGCTGCTTGATTCTGTCTTCCAAATGGCGAACCTCGTCGTCAATTTGTTCTATATTTTGCTTTGCATCTTGCAAACTGCAGCCACGCTTAGAAAGTCGATCTTAATCCCCCGATGCTTACCGTTCGTTCGTGTAAGTCCAAGCAGCATGGACTTTTTTTATTGGTTGCAAATTTTGATGAATGCACTTCCATTCTTGATTGACTTGCTCATCGAGTGGATCTTGAAGTTTCTTTTGGTGCAAAACCTGAAGTTTTTGTTGCCACGCAACGAATTGCGCATTGTCGAAGTTCAAAGACCGCATTTGCTGTTCCAATGTGTCTCGGCGACCGGACTCTCGTCGACGCTTCAATTCCAAACTCTGACGTTGAATATGATAATCTCGCTCACTCAACGTCAAATCACTCGCGGCCGCTTCCTTTTCAAGTCCCAATTCCAAGATGCTCAGACAAGAAGGAATCTTGGTGACGTCAACGTCATCTTGGTCGTCTTCATTTCCATCATCGTTGGGAACTACGACGGAGAGGTCGATCTCCGGGATTTCTTTGTCTTTGAGCATTTTCAGAAACTGTTGAATCTTTGGGTCGGACAAAAGTGTGTTGAGGCGACTCTCGTCGTCGGGTTTGTCCAAATACAGAGAACGAACTAATTCTCGCTGGAGAATTGACACATATGCATGCAAATTGGAGACCTCTGCTGATCGAGGATCCAAGTTTTTCACAGCCTAGAGAAATAAGTATAAATATCGAATAATTAAATTCAGTTCTACCTTGTTTTGGATATTCTTTGCACGGTTAGCGTATTGAAGGGTGTTCAAACTTTCGGCAGCATTTCCTACAGCGGGCGATACGCAAGCACTGCATGTATAACGTCAAACCCCGAGTCTGTTCAAGTAGAGCCATACATGAATAATGTTCGACTGTTGCCACCGAGGGCATCTTGCAGCAGTCGAGTCAATTTGGACGACCGGTAAGGTACAAATGTTTCCTTTTTTTGATTTTGTTCATCACCCAGCGCGTTAATAACATTGCCCAACGCCAACAGGCCCACTAAAACAGCATGAGCACAGGGGAGGGGGAAAATTATCACCATTGATTTGAATGCCTTCTTTCATACGCGTTCCTTCGGCCATAGTTTTCTTGAGTCTAACACACAACACGAAGAGATGAGATTGCTTCTAGTCACATATAATTGAAATACCGTTCGCTGCCAGCAAGGTCCACAAATGTAAATTTGGATATAGTTGTCATAGTATCCACAAACGAAGCATCTTCAGGTTGCGTGCGCTTAGTCTTTTGAATCAAAGTCAGAGTGTAGACTGCATGAGATCGGCTTGACGCATCGTTCATTTCGGTGCTGCCGGTGATGCGCGTGAGGCAACCAAGTCGCAATTGCTCCAAAGCAACTTCTGCGTTTGTAACAGGGACCTGGATTGCATGATTTAGCTTTGATTGTAACTGCAACAATATGGGAAGATTAAATACCTCGCGAACGCCTTGAACAAACACCCCTGATCGGTCTTGGCGCAGGTTGAGAGGAGTGCGGAGAGTTTTTGCATTCGAAATGGGCAACAACAAGTCATGGATATCCTCGCCGTAGATTTCAAGAAAGGACACGTGCAGCTGGGCGTCCATGTTGTCCGCCCGAATTTTCCGAAAGATTTCGTGCAGCATGCGAGGAATGAGACCCCACAGGTCCTCGCTTTGGTTTGTCAAGCCACTCCCAATCGTGTGGGACTTGCCACTAGCTGTTTGTCCGTACCCAATGACGGTCGTATTGAAACCTACAGCACAACGATGCATGAGGAACAGAAAGGCGCGACCCAAGAACCGTTCAGAAAGTTCACAAGTTTAGGCTATATCAAGCTGATGAGCTCCAAAGTATAATATCCATCGACATACCTGCAAGACGCGCTCGAACATTTGAGTCTGTGTGCATTCGGGACCCAAAACATGATCAAACGCGAACGACGCCGTCGTCGAGGCTGAGGTCACTTCGATGGAGTTGTACTCTTTGTCGATGGTGACTGAGCCAGCGGTAGCTCCTGCAATGGAATTGCTTCCATTCAGGAGTTCTTTGGGGAGAAATGGTCGAACGCGCACTGCGACTTCGACGCATTGCCCGCGGGTCGAACTGCCGCTCTTTCCATCCATTTCAGTGGGATGAATGGAGTTGTTTCTGTTTCATCGCTTTGGTTACATTATCCGGATGCGTAAAAAAGTCGTTCGGAGACTTTCATTGTTATTTTAATGGATTGCAATACAAATACCAAGTTAAATGTAAGAAATATTGTTGTCAAAATATTTTAGAGCGATGCAGAACAGGATCCGGATCCATGTCAAATTTAAAAACCCGCGCATCAATGGTGTGTCGGCTGTTTCACCACCTTACCATTTTGATCACACACTCATACCGCCTGAAAGCTATTAAATGAATCCCCCCGCAAAGCCAAGGCAGACTGCATATTGCCAATCCGACATACAACACTCGTCGTCTCCAACGTTGACAACGCGCACTGTATTGTCGGTCGTTGAAGTTGCAATGCAGAGATACACGCTGAGACGAGCATGCGATCAAGTGAAGCTGTTGCTTCGTACGACGAACCTTGATGTTCGTTGGCAACATTTGTATGAATGGGGTGGTGACGAACCATGCTTCGGCTGCCGTAGCATATCCTGCCGAAGTTCGGCAGGATCGAAGCCGAAACACTGCACTCCGGGGACGTCTTTCAACTGTCCTGTTGGAAATGACTGTTCCAAAAAATACCAGAGGCAAAAACACTATTACAATTCGCCCGTGGTCATGAGAATCGGGGCACCCCTTCGTTTCCTCGCGCCGAAATATTCATCCGTTCCCCTAGCTCATTCACAAGGGGTAGGGACCCTACTGACCCTGTGCCCCACCAGATTCTTCAACCTCCCACCCATCAAGGGGAACCGAAAGGAAGGATTGGCTGTCTCACTTGGGGCAGTCACAGCCGCATGTATATGCCCCGTCGTCGTCGCCCCCTTGTGTATGCCCATGGGACGCCCGTTCTGCGCTTCCCTCACATGTGAACGCTCCCACCGAGAACATCGGGTTCCTTCGAATCTGACTCAGTTTTAAGAGGAGGGTTGAGGGAGCCCACACACAATTGTTCGACTGCCCAGCCCGAGGGGGTTTCCATTATGGGGGCTACCACACTCCCAAAGGGGGACTCCCCTGCATTCCACAGTCAGTTCCCCGTGCGTCGGCATCGACTTGTGAGACGAAGATGCGGCATGGCCGCGACAATTTCAACCTTGCGCGCGCGCGCTCCGTGGAATGCACGGCCGGTGGACGCTGAGTGGTTGCCCTCAAGTGCCAAGTGCATTCTAATTTAAACAGTATGACTAAACTACTTCATATTTGTATCAAATATTTTAAATAGAGATTTAGCACTTCAAGTGCCAGCGCACCTGCTCATTCATCCCACTGATCCGAGATGCCAGCCGGTTTGAGGGATGCTGTCAATCTAGTTTCTTATTTTGTATACACCGCGCATAACACAGGGGAGAGCGCCGCCGTCGACGCCGCCGCTTTGCCCCTCGCCGCCTCCGTATACAAGTTTGCCCCTGCTGTCTTTAGCTACGACGTTCCCTCGTACACAAATCCCATCCTCCCCGTCACCCCTGACGTCTCCTGCTCTCGTCCAAGAGACGTTCTTTCCATCTCCACCGCAACGCCCGCCGTTCCCCGCAATATGTTGAAAGTCGGCCGCAGCGTCGTGCAAATGCACTACGAAGTCTGCGAGGTATGTGGCAAAAGCAGAGGTAAGCGCTCCTGTGACCCCCTCCTCCGCATGTGACCCATCATCACATACAGTCGTCTCCCTCGACAATACTATCGGCCTTGTGCCGTCCACGAAAAGCGTACGCACCACAGATCGCATCATCCGAGACACGTGTCGCTGCAAACGCCGCCGAGGCAGTCAACCTCCTGCGGGCACCCCCGCGAAGACGACCAATGCAAAACAACTGTCCCAATCGCCTCGACGAAGGGGTGGTGGAGGTGGCCCGTCCGTAGACGACGAAGAGTCGATGGAAGACGACGCGGTGATTCCCCGTCCACCCAAACGATATTCCAAGCCGTCGCCGATGCTGCCATATGAACCTCGGGCCCTTCGCCTTCGACTGAAGAAGGTTGACGATGGGTACGAAGCGATGCCTGCGTACCCGGCGGCAAATCTCGTCGTCAAAATTGCCCGCCGGGGCGGCGAATACCTTGCGATCCCGCCGACTGGCTCGCGAAAGCGCACGCTCTCAGGTACGTCTTTTTTGTTGGTCGACGTGCGACTCATGGTAAAAACACATCCGAGTAGACAGCGATGCATCCAGTGTCGCGAGCACTCCCCCGAGTTCTCCGAGTCCCTCGTCGGCGCCATCGTCCCCCATTCGGGCTCCCGTCGTTCTCCCGAATGGATTGACGATTTTGGATTTGAGGATGCCGCCGTGGACCATTATGCACCCTGACGCACCCCTCAACCGCACCCAATGCGAAGTGTGCGGGAAGCAAGGCACGCTCATCTGTTGCGACCGGTGTCCGTCCGTGTATCACCCTGATTGTTTGCCCCGCGACCACGTGATTAACGTGGACCCGTGGTTGTGCCCGAGCTGCCTCCAAACGCCGTTTGACCAAGAAAAAGCGTGTCGGCTCTGCGCCGGCGACACGAATTTGTCTCAAATCATTTTGTGCGATTGCTGCGACGACGAGTATCATTTGTATTGTTTGAAACCGCCGCTGACCGAAGTGCCCGAGGGCGACTGGTTTTGCCCCGTCTGCTCGATCCAAGGTCACACGCGGCGCCAATGCCTCAAGAAGAAACGGACCAAGGGCCAGAAGCAGCGCCCGCAATTTTCCTACACGTCGCTTCAGTCGGAAACGTACGAAGACTTGACGATTCTCGACCGCGGCCAGTGGATGCGCCCGTCCAGCTTTGGGAAACAATGGGGCGACGACGACATTCGCAAATTGAAAGCCGCGCAAACCAAGACGCGGCTTTACCGCGACCGCGTCGGCGGTCGCATGCGCCGCGAGTCGTCGACGCTGACCAAACACGAATCCAGTGCCCCGTGGTACAAGACCATGCTGCCGGCGGCCGACCGCAAGGAGATGCTGCGCTTGGCCTACTCGACGCAACTGAACGCCGAGTTTCGCATCGAATTGCCCATGTCGGACTACGTGGTCGCGATCATGCAGTGGCGCCACTCATGGGCCAAGGCCGAGTTTGAAGTCGACCTCTTCATGCGTCTCCTGCGCGTGTGGGCCGAACTCGAGGAGTCGCTGCAAGTCAACCGACCCCATCGGCTGGCACCGCCGCCGTCCCCGCCGCCTCTAAAATGGGCGTTTGGAAGCAGCCGCGCCATCAACATGTTGGCCGGGCCGACGCAACCGGGCATGGAGCGAATGCAGCTTGGATTTGACCGCCCCGAGCGAACGAAAGACGCCGAGTTGGACCCAGCACTTGTGGCAAAATTGGCGCAACTGCGCATAACGAGCCCCATGTCGGTGCGCTCGATTTTGAATCCCTTTTGAGGACGCTGCCGATGGTAATCTATTTAACGTCGTGGGTCGACCGCTGTCTCTTCGAGCATGCAGTCGGAGGGTGCCGTGACCAAGTCAGTGCTGGTAACGGCAGGTGCTTGGTCTGTGACTCGAGTGGTGTCGGAAATATACATATGCGCCGCCTTTCTCAACACAAATATACTGTCCCTACGGATTGGCACAGTCTTGCGCAACAATAAGAGTACATATGTAGATAGATATTCATTGGTGTTTGAAGGCTTCGGACCAAGTCCACGAGGAGAGTGCATACGCCCCAAAGTCGGATCGTTTGTCTTAACGGCCCCCGGTGCTGGCTTCAGTGGTCGCCGGTGCATTTGTGGGGGCGGCCGTTGTCGCGTTGGTTGCATTTGTTGGCGCTGGCGTGGGGGTATCCGTGACAACGTCACTGCCAACGACGAGGGGGTCGGTGGGGGCAGGCGTGGGAGCGACCGTCGTCACGTTTGTAGTGTTGGTGGGGGCGTCATCGGTACCCACAACAAGCGCGTCGGTGGAGTCATCCGTCGAGTCGTCGTCTGTCGAGTCATCGTGGGGCAAGCAGAGGGAGAGGTACTCATTCTGGTAGACGCAATCAAAGTTGGGGTCGACGCAGCAGACGCCGTTGGGCCAGTACTGGCCGTCGCATTGGCTGTAGCTCTGGGCGCAGACTTGACTCTCGCTTCCTTGGGCGACGACGGCGAAGGCAGCAAACAAGGTCGCGACGGCAAACATAGTGTTGTGAGTGTGCGTGGTGCCAAATGCAAAATGAGCAGTCTTGTGCCAGAAGCGTCGGGCGCCTGTCTTGACATCTATTAATAGCTCGCGTCCGAAATTCAACCTGAAACTCCAACGGATGCAATATTCCCCAGTCAGCACTGGATGGAATTATCGATGGAGGAGCAAAGACTTGGTCGACGAGAGACCATGTGACCCGTTTGGCCATTGAGGTTGGTCTGTGTGAGGATGAAGGGGTTCGTTGACTTGGCTTGTGTCAACCGCTTGGGATCCTTCTCATGGGCAGTTGCAGGTGGGAATGGTGAATTATTTACCCTAATACGAGCAAAATCTACGAATTATCAATCAATCTGCCACCGAAACGACACTTCAAAGTACTGTAATAGGTTAATTTTATTCCAAAATATTCGAGGCACCGCCACAAAACAGCCTCTGGCGCGGGGGGTTTCGGCTCTGCGTCACCCGCATGAACTCGTCGTTCGACTTGAATTTCAATGTGTTCTTCAACGACCGCCCCACACAATACCAGCATTTCCGTTTCAGATCCAACGCTTGAGATTGCGCGAGCTTTCGCTTTTGTGACCTCCGAGGACAGCCACACGACCACTCCCACTTGTTCTGAAAAGTCAAAGTCACACTGGGTAGATTTATGGCAGGGAGTCCAGACAATGACTACTTGAGCCAGCTGAAACAGAGTTCGCCGTTCGAGGGTTCGTCAAGGCGGCGTGGAGTCGCGTGCTTTCGAGCGGGAAACATAATGTCAGGCGATGGCCATGGTATTTTCCTCGTTGAGCCTGCATATGAATCGTCAAGAAATATTGCCATGTCATTTTAAATCTCCTAGCATGGTTCGTGCCAAACCCGTTCAGGTGAAAAATACGATAGAGAGAGACCAAGGGGTCCGCTTTGGAGTTCACTTCGTTCACTAGAGTGAAACGGTAGTGGAAGCGGTTTGAGGGGGAATACTCGAGTAGAGTAATAAAAGAAACAGAGAAGAAAGCGAAATGGGAGTTAAAGATCCCAGAATGGGAAGTACTCGATTTGAGTAGAAACAAGAAATACAAAAATATAAAACAAACCCCCTTGCCCACTGTCTTTTTGTAGTCGACTACGCACAACTGAATTACTCTGGACTTGCTCTTGCAGCGAACAGGACAACAGGGTGACGGTATATTGGTGGCACAGACCATCGATGCTGGCCAAGAGAGAACTACGACGTAGTACATGAAACGACGACTCGAGGCATCATTTGCTGGTGCTTTGCCGTCCACGTTTTTATAGTTGACAAGGCAATGCGTGCCATTGAAGTATTCGAATCAAACCCTTGTGGTCCACCATGCAAAGTGATATGTCTCGCCCAGTCAAGTTCCGACCTGCGAGACAAATGTCTCCACACGAAGTCTCGCGCGTGTATTTCCGCCATGCCACAAGAAGCTTGGAATCGAAACGTCCGAATGTCGTGTTCATTCAACATATCCATTCCACTCACGAAAAGGATGAGCGAGAAGGCATCTGGCTTGGGAAAACCTGGACCACCATCCTCTAGTCGTCGAACCATGGGGCGATATCCAAAGAGGCGAGGATTATGCAAACCGAGCAGCTGGTCGAGTTTTTCTTCAACAACCCGTCCAAACGCACCAAGCAATGGATTTCAAACGCGCCCCATCATTCAAGCCGTCTGGTGTGGACCGAGTGGATCGGGCGAGACATGTCACGGTCGGAGAACGCTAGTTCTATGTGCCTCGTCTACGAAGGCAGGTGCCGTCGGTCGTGCATCGAGGTTATGGATGCCCTTCTCTTGGTCGACTGGAAGCGACGAGGACCTTGATGTTGCTTCACGTGCCGAGCAAGGCTTCTATATATGGCTTCGTCTCAGCAGCTGCTTGCCGCAGTGGACAAGGGTGGTGGTCCGAGAAGTCAATGACTGTTTCAACGGTTTCGCCAACGACGAAACCACCCAATCTATAAATAAATGCGCGACGAGGGCCACCCAGTTTGACACCCATTCCCGAATTCACCATGTTGGCCCTCGCAACGCTCTGTACCCTCACGTCCGTCGCCATTGCCACCAGCCAGCAATGCGCCCAAGACTTTAGTCAATGCAACGGCCAGAACTGGCCCCATGGCGTCTGCTGTATCAACCCCGACTTTGCATGCACGTACGTGAGCGAGTACCTCTCGCTCTGCCTCGCCAGTGCCGTCGAAGTGGACGTCGCGACATTGGAACCGGCGTTGCAAGAGAACCTCACGAGCGATGCAGAGACACCGGAAATCACACCCACAACCAGTGCCGTTGGCACCAACAACACGCGACGACTTGCACAGAATGCCCCGGCCCTTGGCAACGCAACGAACGGAAGTAATTCGACTACCCCCCAAGATACTGTCCTCGCTCCCACGAGTGCCTCAACTACCACAACAACGACGATTACTCCCACTGATGCCCCAGTTACGACAACGACAACAGCAGCTCCAATTACAACAACGGCAGCCCCCACCGATGTCCCAGCTACGACAACTACAACAACAGCTCCAACCACTACAACGGCAGCCCCCACCGATGCCCCAGTTACGACAACGACAACAGCAGCTCCAATTACAACAACGGCAGCCCCCACCGATGTCCCAGCTACGACAACTACAACGGCAGCTCCAACCACTACAACGGCAGCCCCCACCGATGCCCCAGCTACGACAACGACAACTGCAGCTCCAATTACAACAACGGCAGCCCCCACCGATGCCCCAGCTACGACAACTACAACGGCAGCTCCAACCACTACAACGGCAGCCCCCACCGATGCCCCAGTTACGACAACGACAACGGCAGCCCCCACCGATGCCCCAGTTACTACCACAACAACGTCAACTCCAACTTTTGCGCCAACGTCAACTGCTGCTCCAACAAACGCCACTGCGGGTGATCTATTAAGCCGATATGCGCAATGCGGTGGCAGTCTCTACTCGGGCCCAACAACCTGCGCAGAGGGTCTGTACTGCGTCGCCCAAAACGATTTCTACTGGTTCTGCGACTACGACTACGTCGAAGACACGGTCGCTGTGTGGGGTCAATGCGGCGGACAGCTCTACACGGGCAACACAAAATGCAATGCCGCCTCCACGTGCTTTGTCGTGAACGACTGGTACTCGCAATGCGTGCCAAATTAGATATGCATCCTCGTGTGAATTTCTAATGCACTTGATTTTCTTGAACGACCACCGGTCCATTTTCATGCGTACGCTCAAGTGCACTTAAAGCGACCCCGAACTACATTTGGAGGATTATGGTTAGACTGAGTGTCGTTGGGAATGACTGGGCACCAATAGCATTACTCAGGTTCATCTGGTGACGGGGCACGCATCCACAGGAAATTTCTCCCCGCGGGTCACGTGCGTCGGTGCCGACGACATCTTGGCCGCCATTTTTTATCGACCGGCCGCCTTGCCAACTGCTGGCTTAAAACATCTTGAGGAATTGACATTGGACCTTTGTTGCATTATTCTTCCCCTCCCAGGGCGACTGCATATCAAGGCCACATGAACAAGCCATTCAAGGTGGTCCAGATAGAAAGATGCTCTACATTATGCACGCTATGCTTGCTCCAATGTCATCACATAAGCATCCGCCCGCGGGATCGTGCGCCCAAGGGCACTCTTGAGGTAGCACGTGCCGCTGTCGAACGGAATCCAAATGAATAACGTGCACCCGGTGACGGCGCGGCAGTCATCGCAACACGCGGTCGGCGTCGATCGGCGCGTTATTTTGAGCGTGTTGTCAAAGGAAAAGACGCGCGCGCCCAGCTTGCCGCACTGCGCGGCTTTGGTTGGTTGCGCTTTGAACGCCGACAGGACTTTGTGGTGCGCTTTCGTTGGACTGCCCTTGGCCTTCTTGAGCCAGCACGTGCCCGGAGCGGTCCACACAAACGCGACGCAACCGACCGTCGCGTCGCAGTCGACCATGCAGTCCTCGGCCGAATCTTGATCGGTCGATGCGAGGTCGTTGCCAGGATAATCCACGCCACTGGCAATCGCCGACCACGTCGTTCCGCTGGTTGCAATTTCGAGAGGCGACGACGTCGCGTTGGCAACACGCGATATGACGGTGGTTGTAGGTCGCAGAGTAGATGTTGGAACGACAGTCGTCCGCACCACAGTTGTGGTCGGGACGCGAGTTGTTGTCATCGTCGCCGTTGTCGTTGGTGGTACTGTTGACCTTGGCAAAGGTTTCACAGGCATACGTGTAGACGACAACGTCAGATCAGACATTGTGGTGCTTGGGGCCACCGTCGCTGTATTTGCACTCGTTGGGCGAGGGGTTACAGTCGTCAGTCGTTGTAGTACTGGAGTCACGGTTGTTGGGGATACAGTCGTCATCGGTGCATCAGTCGGCGCTGGGGTCACTGTCCTTGTCGGTGCATTCGAAGGCGCAGGAGAGACTGTCGTCGTCGGTGCACCCGTAGGAAGTGGCGTTACTGTCGTCTTCGGTGCATCCGTAGGCGGTGGCGTCACTGTTGTCGTCGGTGCATCCGTAGGCGGTGACGTTACTGTCGTTGTCGGTGCATCCGTTGGCGCAGGGGTGACTGTCGTCGTCGGTGCATCAGTCGGCGCAGGAGTTATAGTCGTCGTCGGTGCATCAGTCGGTGCTAGCGTCACTGTCGTTGTCGGTGCATCCGTAGGCGCAGGGGTGACTGTCGTCGTCGGTGCATCCGTAGGCGGTGGAGTGACTGTCGACGTCGGTGCATCAGTCGGTGCTAGCGTCACTGTCGT